>CAKNWT010253529.1:0-11995 GCA_932066315.1 Andricus coriarius | reverse complement strand
CTAATTCTTGTTGCAAAAGTTTTACGCCAACTTCAGATATGTTTGAGCAGTTTAATTATAAGATTATGTATCCTTCTAAGGACGAAGAAGAAGATAAAATAGACACAGAAATCGTCGAAGTTTTAGATAATGTCGAATCAATATGTGTCAGTATTCTAGAGTTTTAAAAAGATCGCATCACATCCGTATGCATCATTTTATTTCAGAGTTTTAGGTTACGTCGGGCCTGATTGCATTTTAAAATAATAAAGAGTTTGATTCATTATAGGTCGTTTATTAATAATTAATTAAGGGTCACCAATACGTGATATGCGTGATATATGTACCTAGTCTTTGTACGTAGAAAAATATCTCTTTATCGTCCTTATTTAAAATCTGTGAAGTATCACATAAATATATATATATATATATATATATATGTGTGTGTGTATATTTATATTAAATATACATTGGAACTAAGAAAATGCTCATTATATTATATTATGGAAAATTCCTATAATAAACTCTTTGTGAAATAAGATTTTTTTACTCATGCCTTTTTCAGAAGATAAATCTTTTTTAAGTTGTAACGTTAAAAACAATTATATCTTAATAATAGTTACTTGGAGAATTTTAAAATTTGTCTGTTTCGAGTCTATTTTCATATGCTAAATAAATTATTTTTACTTTAATTACTAATATATATTTCTTTCAAGTCACACATTATTTTATAATAATAAAATATAAAATATTATTGAAATGCATTTTATTTTTTAATTTATTTTGATAAAGTAAACATAATTATTTTAAATAAAATCATTTTTATTAAAAAACAAAATAGAAATTAGTTTGATTGAATATTATTTGAAACAAAATAGGTTATCTATTATGCGATTTCAAATTCCCGCTAAGTTGACGACTTTCAATGAGATTTTGGCGACTTCTCTCTCAGCAAATGGCGACCATCGTTGATTTTTCCTGGCAACCCTGCCCTACCTACCCATCACAGCATTACGACCGCTGATGGCGAAATGCGAGCGTTATGACTCGCACGCATGCGAGTACTGTGCGTCGCACGATTGTTATCTGGGTTGTCTTGAACCGAGAACACGGCGGACAACCTTTTATTGTCCGCTTTATGGGGTGTCACTGACAATCTCTCATCATCGTGACTTTGGTATGCATCTTTCTCTTTATCACCCCCCTGGGCATTAGCCTGATTGACCCCCGGGGTCACAGACTGAATGACCACACCAATCTTGGTGTCAATCTCCATCCCCTCCGCACCTACTATCCGTTCACGATACGAAGACCCCTCCAAAACATCCGCACATTTTGGTAATTTACTCGTGAGAAAAAAATCGTACAAAAACACGGCTTATACCATGATAAATCTTACTTTGTTGTGCTTAATACAAGTCCCCATTTGTTTATTTACAAGAATTGGCATAGAAAATATCCTTCGCGAAAAGATGAAAACCGTGGTTTTTTCGCGTCACTCAGTCCTTGCTTGACTTTCGATGACGACATCTTTGAACTGAACAGTGTGAAAAATTTGAAAAAAAATCATATAGATGCATTCATATTTTGACTACACATACGTGAAAAGAAAACTACAATATATTAATAACAATTGACGTAAAATGCATTTGAACATGACTATGCTATTTCTCGTAGTATACGTAGTGGAGAGTTGTATTTTGGCTTGAACTGCTTGGAAAATTGCAACAAATGCAATTGCTGAAGGGTCTACTCATTGAAAAAGAGTAGCTACTGCCTGAAAAAAAGGAATAGCCCCCCGAGGTGACCTTTAGCTATGGTATCCCATAGTGAAACAGTCCATAGTATCCTCACACCAACACTACCATTCATCGGTCTTCCAGGATTATTTGCTATTAATTAATAGGTTTTAAGATTGTGATTCCTAATTGTTATTCGACTGTATTTATTGTAATTTTCTAAGCAGTTTAAGCTAAAATATAACTCTTTACTACGTTTATTACGAGAGATAGCATAGTCATGTTCAAATGCATTTTACGTCAATTGTTATAAATATATTGCAGTTTTCTTTGCACGTATGTGTAGTCAAAATATGAATGCATCTATATGATTTTTTTCAAATTTTTCACACTGTTCAGTTCAAAGATGTCGTCATCGAAAATCAAGCAAGGACTGAGTGACGCGAAAAAACCACGGTTTTCATCTTTTCGCGAAGAATATTTTCTATGTCAATTTTTGTACCTAAACAAATGGGGACTTGTTTTAAGCACAACAAAGTAAGCATTATCGTGGTATAAGTCGTGTTTTTGTACGATTTTTTTCTCACGAGTAAATTACCAGAATGTGTGGCTGTTTTGGAGGGGTCTTCGTATCATGAACGGATAGTACTTTTGTGCGGGCACCAATCTTGGCGCATACTTCCTCCCTCTGGGAAGAACTCAAAAATAATCTCTTTATTGGGTACTCGTGGTTCCAAATCTCTCTCTGCAGAATGAGTCACGGTGTGCTCCAGGACGTGCATTTCCCCAACACACCGATCCTCATCCTCAGAGATTTCAGAATCTATATCCATATTATTATCTTCAACGGAATCTACTACCGGATTTCTGGATAATGCGCCTGCATTTAAATTTACTCGCCCCGGTTTATGTTGGACTTCAAATTCATATTCCCTTAATTTGACCTTCCATCTGGCCAAACTTGACCCTAAAGTAGGATCGTTCAACTGGTGCAACCATACCAAAGGACGATGATCCGTAAATAATATAAACTTTCGACCATAAATATAAGGACGAAATTGAGTAACGGCAAATATAAATGCTAGTAGTTCCTTTTCCGTAACATTATACTTAAATTGAGCACCCTGTAACGCACGTGAAGCGTATGCTATTGGTAAATCCTTGCCAATAGGACCCTGACTCAAGACAGCTCCCAACGCATATTCTGAAGCATCTGTAGTTACTACAAAGGCTTTAGAAAAATCCGGATATTGCAATATTAGGTCTGAGCAAAGAATATTTTTTAGTTTTTTAAAGGCTTCTTGTGCATCCGGTGTCCATTCGAAAGCTACGCCCTTTTTTAAAAGACATTTTCGCTGAGGAAAGTGACTAACAGCTTTCGATAGGACAACATTCGAACGGATGGACACCCGGCTGAAACTGTAAAGGTTTCAGTCTGGGGATATGAAACCCTGAACATTGTTTGTTCAGTTTTATACGAGAAAAACGATTAGAATAGATTAAGTGAAATGTATTAGGCGAAATGTATAATTGTTATTGATTTTATAAGAACCTCTAATCGTACAATCAATCGTTCACTGATCAGTTAAAAATTGTATAATTGGAGATTTTTAATATCAGAAATAATTATACACTTCGCTAAAAAAAAGTTTTTGTACTCATAGAAAGAAACAGTGATATTTTTTAAAAAGATAAAACTATGCTCAGATTATTTAAATCAAAATTTATATGTTATCATTTTTTTATTGTACAAAATTGTGAAAAGCACATTTAACCGCTTAAAATATAAAAAACATGTTTTTCAAAAGTGAGAAGCGGGATTAAAATATAGTAAGCAGATATTTTTGTAGCAATTTTTCGATGGAACAATTTTGCTGTCTTGACTTTTTCATAACGCTTCCTATTTGATAAAATCTAGAAGTTTTGATTTTTTGATATCCCAGATACAATATCAAGAAAAACATTCTTGGTGTTGACAATTTTGAGTTGATGTCATTTAAATCGAACCGCGTGTGATGATTTGTGCAACTCGTCGAAACTTGAGAGGTTCCTTATAATTAATAGCATTAGATGAAAAGATGAAAATACTTGAATAAATATTTTCATGCTGAAGTATTGGAAAAAATTGTTCGAGCTCACTTATGAATGATACTCGTACTAGTCGTACTATGTTCTGAAATTTTTCAGGGAAGATATTATCGTCGTTTTTAAATTATTAGTTGTTCTTATCATTAATGAAAATTTCAAGTGATTATAACCTTTCTAATATATTTTGTTATTTTATTATTGAAATTGTTGTGCATCTGTTTGAGTGTTAATAATGATACAAGCGCTATAAAAAAATAGTAAAACTTAAAATTTTCCTTGATCAAGTTTAAGTTTTCTATTTGGTTGAACAAACTTTGTTACTGCGCTTTTTTTGTGAGATAAATCTGTATAGATTTAATAATAAACAGTCTTATTTAACTAATAAATAAAAATGGGTCATTTTATTTTTTTGTACAAACTTATTCAGTTAATAGTGTTGTTTGCAGGCGAACAAGTGGAGAAAAACTGTTGCGTGGAATTCGTAATAAAAAACACAAGTAAAAAAAAATTCGGAGAAAGATGTGTGCGAAATTCAATATAAAAAATACTGCAAGTAGAGAAAAAATGTGCGTGGTATTAAAAATAAATAATACTAAATAAATAATAATAAAAATAATAATTCGCGCGGAGTTTCGCTCGAAATTTGAGATAAAAAAAAATCAAGTCGAATAAAATTTTCGTGCGAAATTCGAGATTAAATTACTGCACGTGGAGAAAAGTATTCGCGCGGAGTTTCGCTCGAAATTTATGATCTAAAAATTCTGCAAGTCGAAACAATTTTCGGGCGGAGTTACGTCCGAAATTCGAGATTGAAATACTGCAAGTGGAAAAAAATTTTCGCCCGGAATTTCGCTTGGAATTTGACATAAAACATTCTCTAAGTCGAATAAAATTTTCGGGCGGAGTTTCGTGTGAAATTCGAGATAAATAACACTGCAAATGAGTTTAATTTTCGGGTGGATATCCAAACGAATTTCGCACGGTATCCGCGCGAAAAAAGGTTCCAAAACGCCACGTGGAATCCGCCAGGAATTCACCACAGAAATTCACTTGTTTTTAACAGTGGAGTAGTAGACCCTTCAGTTTCTCATAGCCTGGAAGCTAGGACACATTTAGTCCACGCTAAGAAGTCTCCGTAATATTTTTAATCTATATTGTGCACAATCCAAGGGTATTAGTTTCTATCGCGAATTCGTGCCCGTTATGTAGCAACCCTTTGAATTCCATGCATTTAAAGTCGAAATGTATTACAATTTAACAAAATAGTTGAATTTGAAATAAAACAAAAAAAGATTTTATGCCAAAAGAGAAGAATTTTCAAACAAAGAATGGAGTGCTGAAGGTGATAAGTATAATATTTGAGAAACCTTTTTGACTTGGAAATTCAAGAAGATGAATTTTCCAGGAAAGAGGCTGATTTTCAACCAAGAAATATAAATAAAGAATATTCGTTAAGGCCTATTCCGCTTCTTTTGGCGTTAAAAAATTTTTTTATTACAAAAAATTCTCCGACATGTTTCAACCTGTAATTTCAGGTCCTTTTCAAAGCTTATGCTATCATAAAGAAAGAAAAGAATAACCGCTGAAGATTATGTTGAGTTTTTTTGAGTATCTTTCACATTTTTTTTGTATCTTGTAAAATTGTTAAAAGTTTAAAATAAAGTGGAATTGTAAAAAAAATTGATAATGTATCATTTACGGTATAACTTTAAAAAAGCTCATAGGAAATTTGCCTTGAGATTATGCAACTATTAAACTACATTTTGTAAAAAATTGTGGTTGACGAATTTTAACACATTTAAAACTTTTAACAAATTCCCCTCCCCTTTTCGTTGGAAGGGGAGGGGGATGTTTTTTTATTTTGCGAATGGAAATCAATTTTTTGAATAAAACTTACGTATTTTTTGTTACGAATATTTTTTTCATAGGATGCGTATTTTTTTTAGATATTTCGATGTCTCAAGTTAAAAAAAAAACACCTAGTATGTATTTTCCTACAATGCTTGTTCGTAACGGAATAGTTGAATTCTCAACCTACAAAGGTGAATTTTCAAGCAAATACTGTAATTGTAAGTAAAAAAAATTGCTTGAAAAAGAGTTCAACAAAGGATACAAATGTATCTCCAGCCAAGAGAAGTTAATCTTCAACAGTGTAGTAAAATTTTCAACAAAATAGTTCAATTTTCAACCAACACATATGAATTCTCAGGGATGAATATAATACTAGAAATATTTAAACGAAAAATGTTTTAATTGGAAATCAAAAGCAGTAAAATTCATCCACGAACAACCAATTATTAACCAAATAGTTTAATCTTCAACAGAAACAGCTTAATGTTTAGCCAAACAGTTCCAGTTTAAATTAAAAACATTAAATTTCTACCAAAGAAGATACATCCCTGAAAACGAATTTTCAACAAAATCAATTACTTGTAAACCATATAGATGAATTATCAAGATAGTAGTTAACATTTTAATCAAGTGGTTGATGTTTAAACCATAAAATATGAATTCTCAACAAAAAGATATAAACTGAGAAAGATTTAATATATTACATCAAACCCACTTCAATTCAACCAAGGAAGAAAAAGTTTCAACAATATACATGAATTTTATATTCCATCTGTGCCCATTTTTTCGGTGGGGAGCTGGCGAGGAGCTGAAACGCTGCTTATTCACGGCGGAGATTCGAATAGAGTCCAGTTTTGCTGGAGTTTTCTCGACACCCCGTGAGAACGCCTTTCCTTCAATATCAGAGATCTTTCCGCTGGTGGAAGTTTCGGAATGAAATTGAGTCCGTTTGAATCCGAACAACTCGGATTCATTCCGATCGATTACGAACGAATGCCAAATCTGTTTCCGACTGATTCCGACCTTGTGTTTGAAAGCTAAATTCAGTCCGAATGATTCCGTCCGAATACGATTGATTCTTTTTCAGTCGGAATAAATGTCTCAGGTTCCTTCCGAATGAATCTGAAAGAAATTTTCATTCCGTCTTAATCCGACTGATACCGAAATATCATTCCGAATTGCATTGATTGATTCCGTGCTTCAACCCGAATTATTCCACATCATTCTGAATAAAATTTGCATTTCGTCTGAATCCGGCGCAATACGGTAGCTCATTCTGAATCACTCCGTTTGTTCCACTCACAGTCCGAATGATTCCGTATTGAAAATTTTCATTCCGTATGAATCCATCGCATGACGCAAACTGATTCCGAATGATTCCGTGCCATTTCTCCTTCAGTCCGAATGATTCCGCATATATCAGAATGAAAATTCCATTCCACCTGACTGTGATAAGGCGAAAATTCATTCCGAATGATTCCGTGCCGTTACGCACTCAGTCCGGATTATTCCGTATCGATCGGAAAGAAATTCTTATTACGTTTGAATCCGTTAAATGACGCGAGTTAATTCCGAATGATTCCATGCCATTCAGCACTCAGTCCGAATGATTCCGTATCGATGGGAATGAAATTCTCATCACGTTTGAATCCGTCAAATGACGGGAGTTCATTCCGAATGATTGCGTGCCATTCAGCACTCGGTCCGAATGATTCTGCATCGATCGTAATAAAATTCTCATTCCATTTGAATCCGTTAGATGACGCGGGATTATCCCGATTTATTGCGTGCTATTCCGAATGATTCTTCACTTATCAGAATACAATGTCTATTTCGTCTGAATCCATCAAATAACAAGTGCTTATTCTGACTCATTCCGTGCCATTCCGAAATATTCCGAATGATTCCGTGCTTATGAGAATAGAATACCCATTCTGTCTGAATCCGCCATATAGCGCGTGTCCATTCCAACTGATGCTGTGCCCTTTCGAACTCATTTCGAATGATGTCGCACTTAACAAAATGAAATGCCCATTCCATCTGCATCCGTCTTATGAGGCGACTGGATTCCGAACCATTCCGCCATCAATGAAAATGATTCCTCTTCATTCCGTCTGAATTCGCAGAATGACGAAAAAGTTCGTACTGAATGATTCCGTTTCAATTCGAATACGATTTCCACTTTGCATTTAAAAGTCGATTTAAGAAAAATAAAGAATATTGGTTATAATATTGGTAAATAATAATTGGTTAATCATGAAATAAATTATTATTAAGACATTTATGTTGTGAATAATTTTATTGCTATACTATATGTACAGAACTATTGTATTTAAAATTTATTAGGAAGCCTACTGGCATATTCATAATTGTCCAAGTTCATATGAATCATTCTTTCTTGAAATTGTTTGATTGGTATGATTTGTTTATTTTCTTTACGAATTACGCGAAAGATATGCTGTACATTCAGGGAATTATCTCCAGTTTCGGTTTCTAGTATTTCCACTTGAGCGAAAGCTTGATTGCCTCTACAAGTGAAAGCCTGTATTTCAACAATTGTGTTGGACGCAAGAAGTGCAATGGCGTGATTTGTTTTTGTGGGACGCAAGTACCTTAGGCTGTGATAAATGGTGTCTTTGTATACACAGCGATTGTAGAGTATTTCCCCGTTTTCGAGTGTTTCTTGTCTTCCAATAAGTACTCCTCTTTCGGTGGATTGTATTTCAAGACTGCACGTACGAGAAAAAAGGCTATTGTAAAATTTCAAACACGCTTCGGATTGATGAAAAGTTTGTTTATAAGTAGACTTAAAATTAATTTTTTAAAGCATTCGTTTAGCTACTTGATCATATAGTCCTCGTGGACCTGTAATCTGCTGTTTGATTTGAAAGATCGCACCTTCAAAGGGGAAAGTTGAAGAAGCCCACAATGGACCAGACACTCTGACGAAATTGACCAAATTAATTAAAGAATGAACGTTAAACGTCATAAATTGTTCGCCATACAGTTCCTGACAATGAATAACAAACGTAAGCAAGTCTTCTTCACATTGACGAAGTTCTATCTGTGCAATACATTTTTTCAGCAGTGTAAATATACTTCTTACAAGTAGAGCTAGATTTTGCAGATGCTTAGTCGGCAGAATACCTTCTAAACATGGTAAACAGTAGAAGAGAAGCGAAGATTGCCACTCCGAAGCCTTCCATTTACATTTGGCAGAAAATGGTCTTGGTTGATTATGAAGTTCTGCAGGTGGTGTTGTTTTCAGAATTAATTCATTTATTTGCCTAATATCGCTTGCAGATATAATTTTTGATGAACACCATTTCGTCCACAGTTGCTTAATAACACCCAACAAAACTCCATGCAAATAATCTATGGGAAATCCCCAAACCATGTTACAATTAGTTAGCATCATCAACGCAGAGTCACCTTCAACTCCTCTAATGCTTGTGTTCTTCTTACGTTTAAATTTCTTTTTATTCCAGCTTGGGTTCTTCTTAAGTATTTTTTCCTTTTCTTTTTCAGGCCCATGTGCTTGCCTTTCTTTTTGAATTTTGTCTTTCTTCTTTTTTTTCCATATCCTCTACATCTTTTCTGTGACTCTCATCAGTCATAAACTCAGCTTCCATTTCTCGAATAGGATAATGCACAGCAGTATCATGCTTTCCCTCTTCATAGCACCAGCTGCAGTCGAAAAACCCGCTATATTGTACACGATTTTTAATGCAGCAGAAGCTGCGGATCGTTTTTTTCTGGAGAGGGGCAGGTGCATAGACTTATAATATTGAATGGTAAGATTTGTGCATAGTATAATAATATTACACTATGTAAAAATTGAACATAATAAATCATAAATGAACAATAAATAGTAAATACTCAATAATAAATGCAGGTATAAATATCATATTGTCAAAGATTTCATAAAGATTTCAATGATTACACAAAGATTTCTGATAGATTTAAACTATTTCACAAAGATTTCGAACATTGCATAACGATTTTTATGATTGCACAAAGATTTCACAGGTTGTTTAAAGATTCCGGATACGTTTAAACTATTTCACAAAGATTTGACAAAGATTGCAATAATTTTTCAAAGTTTTCACAAAGATTTCAAATATTTCGCAAAGATTTCGGATATATTTAAAATATTTCACAAAGACTTCTACTACTTCACAAAGATTACGGATGGATTTAAAAAACATCACAAAGACTTCAATCATTTTTCAAAGATTTTAATAATTTCACAAATATTACCGAATATTTCAAAGATCTCAAAAAGGTTTTACAGAGATTTCACAAAGATTTAAATTATTTCCCAAAGATTTCAAATATTTCGCAAAGATTTCGAATAGATTTGGAAGATTTCACAAAGGCTTCTCTTATTACACAAAGATTCCAGATAGATTTCAAAGATTGAACAAAGCAAGAAAGAATTAAAAGATTTCCAGTACCGACGATTCGATGAATTTTATCATTCGATTTCAGAGGGGGGCAAATCAATACTTTGCCCCTGCCTGATCTATTTCTAGGGGGTTGCCCCCTGTTCCACCTAGTGCTTCGCCGCCTCTGACTAGAATCACAACTTATTTACCCAATTAGAGCCTGTTCCTTTTTCGAATCAAATCTGTGTTCGTTTTACACTTCGAATACAGATAAGATTTAAAAGAGGAATAGGCTCTAATTATCTAAATAAGATGTAATTCTAGTATTTATGGAGTTAAATGAGCAAATTATATTTTGAGGTTGGGTCATGGTTCCAACGCCCTTGAGAAGGAATAAAAAAAACAATTACATATTTTTTAACCTTATGCTTTATTCATTGATGGTATAGTAACCATGTTTTAAAATTTCTTTTTTAATATAATCCCAATTTTTTAAAGTCGCAAGTTCCAATTCAGATTATTATTTGCCAATTAGTCGTTTATGAAGTCAAACTTGTGAACACTGGACATAGAAATTCATATGCTTATTGTAGGTTTGTAATTAAGTTCAATACATTTCTCAAATTGTGTTCATTAAGAAATTTAAAAGTATTTAATGAATTTAATCTAAAATTCTAAATGTTATAATTAATTAGTTAATTAAAAATTCAGTAATTAATTATTAATGTAATACTTCTTAAAATATCATCAAAATTAAATATTATTAAATTGATAATTTCTTAAAAAGCACATTACTTAGAAATTTATAGAACATAATTACAAACAAGGATATGAATGACGAGGTTCAATATTACCAAGTTCGGCTTAATAAGCGACTAATTGACAGATAATAATAATATTCGAACTTTCGTGTTTGTGAAATTTTAATTATACCAAGGAAGGAATTAAAAAATACTAGAAAAAATACGTGCGTTACGGGCGCGTTTTTTTTGTTTCACGCAGTTTTTAAATTAACGTATTTATCTATTTCATAGTATCTATTCAAAAATACCAATTTTCAACAACGAAAAAAACACTAACATGCCCTACAGTTGTTTAAATACTGCAAATTATGTTTAAAATATAATGATATTTCATCAACAATAGAAATTTTAGGCGGAAAATACTAAGATAACATAACAAAAAATTGTGTAATATTGTAAGTAAACCTATTTTTTTATTTTAAATAACCGACCTCCGGTCAAAATTGTTAACATGACGTAAATCTGTTTAAAAGTTTTGAATTTTTAAGAAAAAGACATCTAATGTCTTTTTCTTCAAATAATCTATTCCGATGAAAAGTGTGAATGTAACCTGAAACTTACAAAATTGAAAATCTTGTTCGAACCTTGATGATTTTTGTTTTAAAATAAGAATTTTTGATGTAAAACACTAACGTACCCTAAAATTCTTAAGAAATTATCAACCTTCAAAACCTAATTTACGTACCTAATTTATTTAGACAAATTTTTGTTTCAAAATTTTTTTTCTAACAATTTTTTTTCCAACAAGATTTAATCTTTTTCGTTAACTCCTCCTAACACAACTTTTTCGGATGGGCGATGCAAAAAATAGCATGTGATACACGTCCGCATAGGTGATTTCTAACTAGTGTGATTGCATCATTCACCTACGGCTCGAAGCTACGACTACGTTTAGTATACGTTTAGTCTATGTTTTCACACTCGCTTCGCTCCTGCGCTAACCACCGACTCATCCCTGGCGGACCGGCCGAACGCAAACATTACTCTACAGCGTAATGGTAAAGTAATGGTAAAGTAATGTTAGAGTAATATGGCATTATAATTACACAGCTACACAAAAAAAAAAGTGGTCTGTCCGGAAGACAAGACCCCCCTACCCTTATGTTTTCGGGGTCGCTGAATCCGAATCCGGCATCAGCGTAACGAA
>CAKNWT010253525.1:0-12848 GCA_932066315.1 Andricus coriarius | reverse complement strand
AAAAAAAAAACAGTACAAAATGAAAAGGTTCATTAAAAAAAAGTTAATTTCTTAATAACAGTGCTTATATACCCATGGCAATTTTTGAGCTCAACTCCAAAATTTTCTAAACGATCAAGAATGGAATAACCTATACATTATTACCCAGTCAAGATAAACTAATTGAGGTGAATTGAGATGAATTTTTTTAGAGCCTCCGCGAATTTCGCTTTGCGGCAATCTCGAATTGGAGTAAGCCGTGAATTCTTGTAAATTCAGAAATAAGTAATTTAACCTTCAAATCTGCTACTCGCCCAATTTCGGCGAACAATTTTTAGGGGACCTAATTCATTTTAATGTGTCAGCACGAATTAATTTCAGTGTCAGCCAATTCATTTTAATTCGCGAGATTTAAAGTCAAGCTGCAATTCGCCTGAATTCGTCAGCGCGAATACACCCTAGTGCTGTTCTGGCGCCAGATGATGCTAAGTCAGACTCTAGCCTCTGCCATACAAGCCAGATGTTGCTTCTGGGGCAGTTAAAGGCTGGCCTATTCAATCGAATCCTTAAGCTATACACAACGCGCTGGACATAAAGGATCCGTTGTAAATATATACCAATGTGTCCCGTAGCTCAGTAGTCGCCCTCTGGACTTATACATTCGGGATCGCTGGTTCGAGTCTCGAGGCTTGCAATTTTTATTAATTTTTTTCAAAATGGCCTTGACCACGAATTAAAACGAATTGCAACGCATTCAATTCGCGCTGGCTCAATTCGTTTAAACGAATCAGAAATCGGAATTCGGGCGAATTCAGAACTTTTTATTCGCCCCAATTAGTTTCTTTTTACTGGGAACGAATAGGATCATTAAGTTTTTATTCATAAATTTATAAATTTCCGGGTACCGCACAGTGGGACAGGAGCTCATCAAAATTGGTCAAAACTAGCAAAACTATCCAAGAGAAATGAAACTTATTTTCTAGTTGTTTTTTGGGGGCGCTGATTCCAAATCCGTTATTAAAACTTACAAATTCAAAATGGCAGGTCCAATATGGCGACGAAATTTTTAGAAAATGATTTATTTTTCATAAAACTCATTTCTTAGTTAATTTTTGGGTCGCTGATTTTAAATCCATCATCAAAACTTCAAAATTTAAAATAACGGATTCCATATGGCAATCGAAATTTGTATAAATTATTATTTTTAAATAAACTTCGTTTTCGGGGTGCTTTTTTATGTGAGTCCCCTCGTCTCTCACAATTAAACTCTTATAAGGAAATAAATAAAAATAATTTATTGTAAATAAATACAACAACAAAAGTAAAAAAATGTCTTGAATATCATCTATACATGAAACACTAATCTACTTGAAATTACTTCGGCTTATTACGTGTATTGAGACTACGTTTTGCGCTGAAATAATTTTGAGTAATTAGTTATCTGCTTATCTTCAAGTTCATCTTCTGAAGATATTTCTTCTTCATCTAGAAGAGAATAAACTTCTGAGAGACCAGTTAAGTCTTCTTCAGATTCTTCACTGTCAGTGTCAACATCTGCATCTGTTTCATCACACGACATGGTATCATCTTTGGGAACGGCAAGCGAATCGCGCACTTCTGGAGGTAATTGTGTGTGCCTTATTTTCTGAAGCCGTACTTTGAAACTAAAAGAAGAAATTTTCGGGTCAGATGTGTCCATCGAACTATAAAACAAGTCGTAAAGATTTGTATACCGACTGTTTTTCCTGCTGTGATATTATCTGTATTTCTTGTAAGGCTTATTCCGCGCTTCAGAGGCTTCTTCTCCAAGTATACCTACAGGCAATAAACTATTTTTGACAATATCTGCGCCATGGATAAGAATCTTGTGAACCGATTGAGGCATGGGGTACCAAGAGTAGTTTTTTATCTATAGTTCAGCAGTGGATTTGCATAGTTTGTCCAAAAGGAGATGGTCTATGGGAAGTTGAACGGATAACGCTATTAATA
This sequence comes from Andricus coriarius, assembly GCA_932066315.1. Classification (NCBI taxonomy): domain Eukaryota; kingdom Metazoa; phylum Arthropoda; class Insecta; order Hymenoptera; family Cynipidae; genus Andricus; species Andricus coriarius. Next base: position 10,880 of record CAKNWT010253525.1, on the reverse strand, counting down.
TGTTCTTGAAGTTAAAAAGCATCTGATGATCTACTGCCAAACAGTAACTCAGCAATTCAGGATGCTTGAAACCTCGGCGAGCAGTATTTCCATCATTAGTGGTTCCGCTTCCACCCGGTTTAGGTCTATCCACTTTGAGTCCTAATTTTTCCAAAGAATTCTTTGGATTTCACTCTTTCTTTTTGCGAACATTGTCTTTTGCACCTTGCTTCTCATTTGCCATGCTTTCACATCTAGTCTGTAAGAGATATGTAAGCAGGTTTTAAAAAACGTATCCACGCATGCAGAGGACTCACTCCGTATAGAAGCGACTTCGGATTTGGAAGGAAGATTTCAGACTATATATTAGATATTTGATTAAAATGCTTAGGAGTAGCGTGACAGATAGGACAAGTTTGCTTAGACTTTGTATCTGTTATAATATTTAACACCTTTCCATCTATGAGAGTCATAAATAAACAGAAGTGAAATATTATTTTTGCAGTGTTAGTGCCTAAAGAATGTTCATAAGCTTCTAATTTCTCAATCTCGCCGTCAACTCTTGTCTTCTCTTTTAAAATAACATCTGCTGATTCATGTACAAATTGCAGCTTAATTGGACGACAGGATGTTGCGGATTGTGATGCTCGATTATGCCATAATATTACATTCGATGAAGTTGATAAACTTAATGGAATGAGAGTTGTTGTGGCAAGCAAGTTTTTATCACTTATAACCGAATCAGTCGTATTTTTTACTTTCGGTCTGGATATATTGAAGAAATACTTCTGTTTTCAAGTCGACAATTCGTTTAGCAGTGTGGTTTAGTAATTCTTGAAGTGAAACTGTAGCTTCATCATCAGTAACAGACACAAGTTCTGTCGGTGGTCTGCAGTGTTCTTTGTCAGCCCTAACGTGTTGATACGCAGGAAAAATTTCTGCACCGTGCTCTTTTACTAAACAACGTATACTTATATAATCGGCTTTAGAAAGAGATCGATCTAACATATAAGATAAAGCCTCTTCAGGATTTAATTTTTTAACTGCTTTCGATTCTTGAATAAGTTTCATCATTTTTGCAGGAGGAGTCTCTTGAATCCATTTGAGAACTGTAGCCAAATCTTTTTCCCCTGACTTTTTTGCTGCATAACGACAGACAATTAAGATTCCATTTTTATTTGAAATTACTCCTGCAGTTCGACATTTTGACCTCTCAGGTGATAAATTAAGTGAAAGAGTGGGACGGCCCAAGCCATCAGGTGTACAATTAAGTTTTTGAATGCTCAAATCAACGATGCCAATGTTGACCACTTGTGCTACTGCGCTTGCGTTCGGGCCGCGCACTGGTTGGCCGGAGTTGGCGCGCAATTCAAAATTGGAATTAAAAACAATTATTGTAATTTAAATAAATAATTATTGAAAAATGCACAAGAATGTATATAACATTTAATTTCAGAACAAATTTGTTGAAAAAGTAATTCAAAATAATTGTTTATAATGTTTGTAATATTTTTTATGTATTTTCATAAGAATTCATATAATAATATAACCTGTAAATACATAGATTATCATAACTGTATTGTAGTTATGATTCGAATGCACAAATGTTCTTTTGAGTACGCTTGAGGTTCAGGTGGATTAATAAGAACGTTCAGAATTTCGCGTTTCGTAAACCTGAACATTTTCACTTTGACACAAAACTCCGATCAACAAAATTAATGTCGCTCTGAGAAATGTCATTTTGAAAACAAAGGCTGACCGGGATAAAAACAAAAGAGATATTGAGTAAAATTCAGGGAGGAGGCGAGAACCTTTTGGAAAATGTATCTATAGCGACATGATATCACGTAAAAAACACGACATTTTTATTGGCAGCACGTTTGAAACTTCAATAATTAAGGAGCAGAATGATTCCTTGTAACCTTCAAAAAGACGTGGTACTTCGTGGTACTTTTGAACTGAAAAATGCCCAGTATTGAAAACTTCCCAGATAGCAAACGTGCGTGGCACGTTACACGCACGGAATGCGAGGCACGCCGTGCCTGCAGGGTACGAGGCATATGCGCCGTACTGTGTAAGGGGCACGCACGTGCGAGGCATATGAGTCGCACTTCGTGATGGGCACGATATGCGTCGCATGTGCGTCGTACATTAATTAAATGCATTTGTAAAATCGCTTAATGTGCAATGAACTTTATTGATTTAAAAATGGTAATTTATTAGTATGTTCCTTTACTCGATCGGTGTAAGATTAACAAGAACTTTTTTTTTGTTATTCTGTAACTTTTTAAAAAGAAAAAAATAATTTCCAACTTTTTAAACTTTTTTTCTGTTATCTTTTGTTCTTTTTTTGAACACTAAAAAAAAATATTTAAAAAAATTCTTACATCAAGTAACATTTTTACAGCTGTGTCATTACCAAAAAATTTCAAAACCATAAAAAACTATAAAAGCATAAAGTGTACAAGAAAATAGTTTTAAAAATCTGTCTACAAATGCTTACACCGAGTGAAGAATTTTTTGAAATATTTTTGTATGGTCGATCGGTGTAAGATTAACAAGAACTTTTTTTTGTTATTCTGTAACTTTTTAAAAAGAAAAAAATAATTTCAAACTTTTTAAACTTTTTTTTTCTGTTATCTTTGGTTCTTTTTTTGAACATTAAAAAAAATATTTAAAAAAATTCTTACATCAAGTAACATTTTCACAGCTGTGTCATTACAAACAAATTTCAAAACCATAAAAAACTATAAAAGCATAAAGACAGACATAAAAGCAAGAAAAAAAGTTTTAAAAATCTGTCTACAAATGCTTACACCGAGTGAAGAATTTTTTGAAATATTCTTGTATGGTCATCCCGGAAGTTAAAAAGAACAAACAAAGAACCGTAAAAAATTCCAAATAGCTAGAAATTTTGGTTTTGTATTTACATAATATTTCAAAAATTTTCAATTTGAATTGGAATTTTTTCAAAAGATGAAACTGTTGGAATCATTTCAACTTTAAATATTTTTTTATTTTTATGACTTCAATTTGGAGTTTGAATTTCATGTTTAATATTGACTGAAGTTGAAAATCAAATTTAAAATCAATTTTCGGAAAATTCGTTAATAAAGTTACAAAATGCGTCTTTAATTTTTAATGGACTTGCATGTATTTTTACTATTTCCAAGTGTAATGAAGAAAGCTGCACTTAAAACCCGCGCGCTGTCGTTGAATAATACATATATGGCGTAGCAGCCTTCGTCCCGTGGTCTCGTTTTGCAGCATTCTGTGTTCTATGTTTACCGTGTTTACAAAAATGAGACATGCATGAATGGCTTTAAACTAGGACAAATTATACGTTACGTTATACAAAAAGTACCGAATCTTTCGTTTCCTTTTCATGACAATTTCGGTATTTTGAATAACGTAACCCAAATCAAGTGAATATAGTTACGTTTTGGCAGTATAGAAACAGAACGAAAATCACGAAAGTATTTTGTTTCGTTTAGGTCGGGTTCCTGCTTTTAACCTCAAAACGAGTTGGAAAAGGGAGACTGTTTCAGCTGTTTACGTTCAGAAAATGTGAGACAAACATGCCGAAACTGAATTGCTAATGCTTAACTAAAATGTACAAATATTCTTTTCACCCATAATAGAAAATACGTTCATGATAAATGACCTGCTCTTTATTTAAAAGTATCAATGCAAATATTTTCGGTACCCTCTAAAAATCCTAAATGTGTGCACGTACCATACCCGCGTCGGCACGCATGACCTGCGATCCTCACGACGTGTGACACACCTGTCACGCATATGAGGACGCAGCTGTGTCATCCCCTGCGCGCACGTCATGCGAGAAAATCCGCATGTGGTGCGACGCACGTGCGTCGCACCGTGCGCGCACTTTGCTATCTGTGTTGAAAAATGTGCATGTAAACACTTCTTCCGTTGGTCATTAATCAAATATCTCAAGTTATTTAGTAGCTGCAGGTACATTAAGAACGTTTCTAATAAATTATAAAACCTTTAAACATTGGAAATTGGCACTAAGTTGAAGAAATTAATAATTTTATCGCAAACTTTTGATGGCCTTGATTGTAACACACTCTACGATTTGGATAGGACTCTAGAGACATTACTTGTAAGTGTGGGATCGTAAAATTTTGTTTCTGTCTACGATAACATATGTGTAAAACAATAACAATTTCCTCTTATGCAAATTTTTACCCTGAGTTTTGGCCGAATTCGATGAGCTCCTGTCCCACTGTGGACCGGTCCGGAATCTGAACTTTTTTCTTTCAAAATAATACAAAAAATAAATAAAGTGTTTGCTGTGAGAACTCGGCGTCTTTGAGGTTAGAACTTTAAATTTGACAATACACCCAGTCCACAGAGAGTAAATTAACCATATAAATACTAAAAGATTTATTACTTACTGCCTTCATCAACAATAATTATATCATGGGATCTCAAAGCAGTCACAACACTTTGCGACAATCAATAATAACACACAACCTATAGTATCCCGAAAACTGAGGCGCGGCGCTTGCGGAAACGATAGCCTATTATTCGTCGGAACATTTCCTACGAATTCAAAACTCCAGTATTTTGTATAACAGTTTGTAAAGTAATTTAGGCTCCTATAACTTTCAAAACAAGACATTTTTAGAGGTTTTTATGTGTTTTACCATTTCTACGTGTTTAATCAATTTCTTAAAAAATTAAGTTAGACTGCTTCTTATCCGTAGCGGAATGATAGACTAATGCTTATTTGTAATTGGATGATAGTGGCTTTCTTAACGGTAAAAGAACAATAGCCTAATATTTCTAGAACCCATCGATATATTTATAAGACCTTAATGCCAATACAAAAATTCTTTAGAACAATTTCAATGACTGGGTCAATTAAATCCGACATTTTTGAAAAGAACAGTAAAAATGTCACAGAAAGACTGAATAATAATCGAAAACACTTATTGTGGGGTAGGGTGTGCCGACAATGCACAATTTTTGAAAAATGCAAAATTACTAGTAGGAAAAAGTTGTTACGTGTTATTGCTAATGAAATATAAAAAAAAAACATTTTTAGGTTTTAATTCTTTGAAAATGAGCAAAAAATACTTTTGTATGGTTCAGTTAGTTTTTATGTACCCTGCTTATACATTATATAATCATAATAATAATACACGATCAATAGAATGTCGACCCATACGTACGCATGTACAGTTTGCAAACTACGCAGTAGAAAGTTCTAGAAACGTTAAACAACACTGTACTATATAAACCGCCTGCTCAGGTCGGTTGATTTAGTTCCCGTTGATCCTGAGTCTCGTTCTAAAGTCGTCAGTCAGTCCGTTATCGTCACTCAGTCTTGTAATCTTGAATCTTTCCATTGAATACATTGTATAAGTATACATATATCTATTATACTAATTGCCGATCCTGGCCACCTACGTAATAATAGCAATTGGTGATCCTGCCTGGATATAGCTCTTTGAATCCTCATATTCAGCGGAATAAATAAAGAGGATATCTGATAAAAGATTGATCACTGCGACGAACCTTTGCAAAGAGAATCAAGGAGAGTTCTACGAAATTCATTAGGACGAATTGGAAACGAAAAATTCAAAAGAAAACTTAAATGCATAGAGAAAAATTCTCAGAAAAAAAGAAGCGTTATGTCACAATTGGCTGCAAAATAAAAAGCACTATTCTTCGTAAGACATACTTTAAACACTGGTGTTGGTATCTTCTTGAAATAAATTTAGATTCAACTTGAACACACCTTTTAATGATTGAAGCTTTGTTTTCAAGGTTTTGTATCAGTTTTCTTCCGTCGTCAAAAAGGACATAAGCGCCAACATTTGGCATAGCAAAATTCACACTCGCCCGAAATCACCTATGCGCGCTTGTATCACACCCTATTTTTTGCAATGCCCGGCCGAAAAGGTTATGTTAGGAGGAGTTAAAGAAAAACACTAATCATAAAAGAAAAAATTTTTAAATTTCGTAAATAATTTTTTTTTTAATTTTTGAAGAAATAATTTGGTGAAAAAAATGTTGAAAAAAAATTGGTTGAAAAAAATGTTGAAAACAAAAATTTGTTGAAAACAAAATTATTTACAAAAAATTGTATGAAAGAAGACTTTTTGGGGCTTATGTCCTTTTGCTTTGCCAAATGTTAACGCTTATGCCCTTTTGTACGAAGGACGAAAACGGACACGGAACCTTGAAAACAAAACTTCAATCATTAAAAGGTTTGTTCAAGTTAAATCTAAATTTATTTCAAGAAGATACCAACACCAGTGTTTAAAGTTACCTATGCCAGTGTCTAAAGTACCTCATCTCGAAAATGCGCATGCGCAGCTTTTTCACCAGAGCCTAAAGTAAGCCATATTCAAAGTGCACATCCGCGAAAATTATTTCGCACACTGTCTGCTCAAATAATGTCCTTTAGGCACCATTTAGAAGCATGAAAAGGTCAACTTTTGAGATGGGTGTTGTAACAAGAAATTTACATTGGGCAAATCTTTACGCTTCTACTTTAAGCGACTTCCGTTTTCTCTTGCTTTCACTTCACTTGTACCTCAATTTTGCCACTTTGCAACTTTTTTGCATCCATTCTTTCAATCTTTCTCATTCGCTCCCCTAGCACTCTTTATCTCCTTCATCTACTCTTCCCCCAAACCATCCTCCCCTCGAATCTTTACCATATTCTCTTGCCAGCTTCCTTTATCTTCCATTCCTCTCTTAGATCCTTCCCATACATGTTCCCATGTTTCCTCTTCCCATTCACATATTTTGCACTTTCTGTTCTCTTCCTTTTGCCAATACACCTACTCCCTTACCTCGTTTCCCAATCTAAATCTTGCCATTCTGGTCCATCTTTTCTCTCCCCATCCCTTTTCTAAATACTTTGTTACTCCTTCCTTTTTTATCATCTTATACCATTTACTATACTTTGATTCCTCAATCATACCCCATCTTTCTATTAATTGTCTTTCCCTCTCCCTTTTTTCAATCCTTCATAGTTTACTCCAGTCCCGTCTTCTTCATCTCTAACCTTAAAGAACTCCTTCCTTTCTTCTTCCCATCTCGTCAATTCCATCGCCCTCCCTCTCCTTTCTTCTTCCCATCTCGTTGATTCCATCGCCCTCCCTCTCCTTTCTTCTACCTCCATTAAAAACTTTCTCGCCAACTCCCCTTCCTTTCCCTCCCTCAGCTTCGTCTCAAATCTCCATTCCCTCTTCCCTGCTCTAGTACTTAACTTATCCCTTTGCGCTTCTTCTCTCACCATATATCCCGGTGTCCTCCAGTCTACCCCCAGCGTCCACCTTATATACCTTTCTTGTAAACTCTTAATCTCTTTCCTTTCTTTCCATCGCCATATCTCTGCTCCATAACCTAATACCGGCCATACCAGCGTATCAAATAACCACATTCTCCTTCTCCAAATTTTTTTAACTTTCTTTTTCATATTCCCCATATCTGTTTTATCACCATCTAAGTATTTCTCTAATCCTGTAATCAAGACCGCTATCCCCTCTTCATCCTCTGCCATCAACACTACATCGTCTGCGTATGCCACTGTAAATATCTTTTCGTTCCCTATCCTAACTCCCCCTTCCCCGCCCTTTTCTCTTCATTTCTTCTTCCAAGTCTGATATTAATATATTAAATAAAAGTGGGCTCAGAGGACATCCTTGCCTTACTCCCCTCGCCAACCAGAAGATATCTCCTACTTTTTCTCCTACCTTTACCTTGCTTTTTTTTCTCTCTAAAAATTTCCAATACTCTCTTTATTAATCCCTCTCGCATCCCCTTTTTCACCATAACTTTTTCTATCTCGCCTCGGTCTAGTAAGTCAAACGCCGCCTTCAAGTCCACGAAAATTGCTATTATTGCCCCTGTCGCCTTTAAATCCTCTTATTTACTAGATAGTTCAGAACATATATATTGTTCATCACCCCCATCCCTTTTCTAAACCCTGCCTGATTCGGTGGCTCCATCTTTTTTTCCACAACTTCTTTTTTTAACCTTACCGATAAAACTGGCACATATACTTTATACAGTGTTGGCATTAGTGTCCCTCCTCTATAATCCTTAACCTCCTCCCCTTTGCCCTTCTTCACTATTGGTATCACTATTCCTTCTTCCCATAACACTGGCCACCCAGCTCCTTCCCATACTCTATTGCACATTATCCATGCCCTTTCCTCTAATTCTGTCCCCCCTCCCCCATATTTCCAGACTTCATTTGGAATTGCCCCTCCTAGCAATTCCATAAAATATCGTTTCCATTCTACCATCTCAATATCCTGATTTACTCTCTTCCTTCTTCTTCTCTCTCTATTTACGACCTTCCAAACGACCTCTTCTGTCCTAGCCTTCTCCGCTTCTTCTTCAAACCATTTATTTTCCTTCTCTTTTTTTTGATCGCACAGCTCAGTATACTCCTTCTTTTTTTCCCCATATTCTTCTCCACTACTTGTTCCTTTTCTCCATTTTCTTAATTCCCTTCTCACTTCCTTCTTCTTCTTCTGTTTACATTCCTCATCCCATACACTTCTATCCCCTCCTTCACTAATTTCTTTTTTACTTGTGCACTCTAGCGCTTGTTTTGTTTCTTCTGTCGTTGTTTCCATTTCCTTGTTTACATTTCCTTCCCCCATTTCGATATTCCTGACTTTTTCTTTAAACGGTTCTTCACCTTCCATTGACCACTTCCCTCTTTCTGCTCTTTTAACTTTTGCTTCCTTTTTATCCTTATTGTCATTACCCATTTCTCCCTCTACTGTCACTATTATGGGGAAGTGATCCGAATCAATATAGTCCCCTACATCTATTTTCTTAACCTTCTCCCTTATCTCGTCGTCCACTATCGCATAATCAATTACCGTTCCCCTCTTTCTTCCTGAACGTGTTTATCCCCTTCCTCATTCCCCTCCAAACTTCCGTTTAGGATAAACCAGCCCATCTCCCCTAGGCTCTTTAACAATTTATTTCCCTCCCCATTCAGTATCTTGTCTTTGGATTTCATTCCTCGCTCTCCACCCCATTCCCTTCCTCCTCTATCTCCTCCTATTATAAGTCTAATCTCTTAGTTATTTTCTTCCATCAGTTCTCTCATCTCCTCTGATTTCTCCTATATATCTCCGTTCACAAAGACCGGAAAAATATCTTTTTTTTGAATGAAACAAAAAACTGCTACCAAGCTCTCAAAGTGCATCTCTCGTACTCCACAATTATCACCGTGAAACATAATTTGTTTATACTTCAAGCTATTATACAAAATTAAAAAAAAAAGGTTTTTACTGAAAAGTTGTTTCAGTTTTGTTAACATTATTATAGTATGTATTGAATTCAGCTTGTTAATTTTACTATATTTAGTTTTGCGAGCAAGTTCATCTTCAGCCCCAAGATCTGCCTGAAATGGATGCCTCCCTTCGTGGAGAAATCTCGCAAGAATCCGACCTATGAACCATCAATTGCTCAGTTTATGGTGCTCCGAGAGCTTTGGCTGATTCGAATCGAAGGCTCAAACCTACGATGGATCAAAAGACCAACAGACGCTTACATAAACTGAACAAGAAGATTGGATGGGCAAGACAGAATGCGTCCCGTGTTCAATGTGTGATTGACTACATAACATCTGGCAGACCGTTCACGGAAAGGGTTCGAAATTTCGCCCAAGAACTGAGGATCTTGAATAACACACTAAACAAGTCAAAGCTGCTGACAATCAAGCAGCATATTGTTGACAAAATACGTCTGTTATCTGACGCAAGGAGGAGAATACAGAAAAGGGAGAGATGGATCAGGGAGAATCAACAGTTTCTCGCTGACCCATTTCGCCTGTTCAATGATCACCCTATTTCTGTCAAAAATCCACCCAAGCCCAACGAGGTACAGACTTTTTGGAGAGAGGTATGCAAGATCACGAAAACACTAAAGTTGAAAAAAGATAGTGACACTATCATCAGCTTCAGGGAATTTTGCGACAATCTCATAAAATTGGAGGAGGAATGTCCATCAATCACTGCCGAAGAAGTGAAAAAAGTACCTAGACAAACGAAGAACTTTTTCGGTGCTGGACCAGATTGACTACCGTTAAGCTTTCGATTCAAACTCTCATAGACTTATCATCTGTCTGTTGGAAAGCTTGAAGGTGCATCCACACGTAGTGAGATGCATAGAGAGATTGATGCCTCTTTGGAAAACTAGATTTACTATCTCATCTGGAAATTATCGTGTGACAACAAACAGCGTCACCTTCCAGAGGGCCATCTTTCAGGGCGATTCTATGAGCCCTTTGCTTTTTTGCATCACACTTCTGCCTCTGTCTCTCGCACTACGAAATTCTACTGGATACCTCTGCAGCGACACTAACCAGCGCGAGCATAAGGTCACTCATGTATTTTATATGGATGACCTGAAGCTCTATGCCTCTGGTCAAGGCAAACTTCAAACTGCCATAAATATCGTCAAGAAGTACACAAGAGAGATTGGCATGGACTTTGGATTGAATAAATGTGCCAAAATTCATCTGAAGAACGGGAAAATTGTTGGCCTTCCCGAGGACCCTGAGCTTGTGGATATAGGTGTTATCAGACACCTTAACACTGGAGAGACCTATCCATACCTGGGCGTGCCTCAAAGCCGCATTTAGGACGTAACATCAGTAAAGGAGTATCTCCGAAGCAGAAACAAGCATCTTCTTCGACAGATTTGGTCTTCCAATCTGTGAGCGTTGAACAAGATATCTGCGCCTAACATGCTTGCCGTCCCGGTTCTACTCTACTCGTTTGGGATGGTGCAATGGACGAAGAACGAACTTAAGGGGCCTTCTCAGCATTATAAAATGGTTGAGCAGTTTCCGGCTGCACGGTTGAATATTTTTGTCTGATTTTTCGCAT
>CAKNWT010253519.1:0-13989 GCA_932066315.1 Andricus coriarius | reverse complement strand
TCCAGTGATTCAATTGATATGAGCTATCTGTTTGTTTTGCAGGAACGCTCCAAATAAATTTTGTAAACAATTTTAATTTGTTTAATCATTTAAGAGTATTCTTAGAAAAGAAAGTAATACCTAAAAATATTTCAATCTTTGGGAAAATGGCAAAAAAATATTTAAACAAAAGAAAATTGTTTAAACAATTTAAATTTGTTTCAACATTTACGAGTATTCTTAGAAAAGAATTTAGTACTGGAAAATATTAAAATCTGTCGAAAATGTAGTGAGATAAAATGTTTCTCTAGCTTGTTGTAAGCGAACTAAACACGCATTATTAAAATTATTAAAAAAAAAAAGAGATTTTTTGTTAACATTGATTAAAGACCTCGTAACGCCTATGAAATATATTCATTTCGCGACTTTTCTAAAGGAAAAAAAATGGTTCAAACTAACGATTAATGATTATTTATGAAAAAAAAACTTTCAAAAATCGTTACAAAACGCGATATTACGTGCAATACTAATTTTTCACTTACGGGGTTTCCTTTGGGGACCGTAAGAGTTGCTGAAAGTCATTCACCCTCCAAATTTATGACTGATTCTTATTCTCTGACGAATTCTAAACAATAATGTACTGAAACACGCAATTATTTGTAACAGATGATTGCGTTTACAAAGTGGATTTACAAAAAGCTGACTTGTTCCCATGTTAAATCAATTAGAAACTTCATGGTATTTGGCTCAAATTTAGAAATCATTATTTAGGGCATTCGAACAAAGTATAAATAAGAAAATTTGAAAAGTCGAAAATTTGACAAATAAATATATTATACATTTGTAAAAGAACTTACTGCTAAGTTCCTCAGGAACTGGTGGTGACTCAGTAGAATCGTACAACTGAGTAATATTCTCATCTAAGATCCTAAGCGACGGATATGTTGGATGTGTGGGGAGATGAATAAAAAAACGATTTGGTTTGACTATGTAGCACACCAACACATCGTTGTTTACACCTTCGACTAGCGACAGATGCATCAACTCTGAAATCCAGGGAGTTTCCTGGGGACTTTTTGGGAGTGACGTCTCCTCCAGAGTGAAATGAGGATGTCTCTTCTCTGGGAATTTCTGTCTTATGAGGTTTAAGGCTACGTTAATTCCCTCTTGGGAACCTTCTATGGCACACAGTTTATGATCTTTCATATTGGGAAAACGCTTGACGGTGATCTTAACGTCAGCTTTGACTCGTATACTTTGCAGGAAGCTTCCTTTCTGGCCAATCAGCTTTCCGACCAAACTTAGAGGTACAGCAAACTCGTAAGAAGTGCGGGCGTTGCTGCTTATATGGCCTTTTATACTTCCACCTGAAACAAACATTGTAAAATTTAACACACCCAACAACAATTAGCGTCTTGGGCCTTGATTTTTTTTCATAAGGATATATATATTTATATAAATGTCCATATCTAAATTTCAGAATTTAATCATACGTTCCCTTAAATTCAGATAAACTTTACTTGAATTTAGAAAAATGTTCGCTTCACTTAAGTTCATCTCTGAATTTAAGTACATTTCTGAATTTAAGATTTACCATTTTCAAGACTACTCATTACTAAAATTTTAGTAAATGTATTTTTATATATCCCTATGTAAATAGCACGATTTCCAACAAAAAATTTTAATCTTCAGATTTATTAATTATTTAGGGCATTATTTTTTTTAACATGGAATGTTAAACATTACAATTTTATTTCATTGTGTACAATATTGTTATAAAATATCAGAAAAATATTGAATTAATAAAACCATACAAAATTACACCATTTATATTTTTAGAATTAACAAAAAATATTTGGAAGTACATTAAATAAAAAAAAAAAAATTAAAAAAGTCAAATTGTTTAACAAAATTGCACAAGAAGGCCTTTAAAGGCCTCGAAGCATGTAGGATCCTGGTAGTATAAAAAAGACGGATAAATAATAAAGAAAATAGCGAGGTTGTTTGGTTGTCTCTTTTCCTGTTTCTACCTCTTTTTTCAATTGTCATATAACTGTCTCTAATGAGCCGATTACAATGTTGTTTAGAAACATATCTCTCTCATTTGTACTCCTTTTGTGCAATTATGTTACACAAATTGATTTTCTTGAGTATATGTTTTTTTCTTAAACTTATTTTTTCAAGACACACTTTTTTAAAACCCTTTTTGTGCAATTTTGTTACGCAATTTAACTCTTTATAGTTCAGTTCTTGGTCAACTTTAAAAAATAAAAAATACATATTTGTGCCAGTTACACTTTTTATTTGAAAATGTGCGAAAAACGTTATTTTTTAGTTTACTCAATTGTAAATTTGAAAAAATAGTTATAAGCATGCTGAACATTAATTTTCTTCAATTTCAATTGAAAAACCACATTATTTGTTGTTATGAAACAAAAATTTACTACTAAAAGCTGTACTCACAAAAATTCATCATAATTGTGTAGCCTATAGGCAAAATTTTATGAAAATTTAAAAAACGAACAGAAGACTTGGGTTCCACGACCCTATAAATTTTAGCATTTTTCACGGCACTTTCACTCTGTCCTAAAACACAATGCACAGTGCACAAAATAAATCAAACATAAAAATAATACTTTATGCATACATTTTTAAATTACGTGTAAATAACCTTTTGTCAAATCACACTGACATTTGAAATATTCAAAACAGAATAAACGTATATGTTATTACAGCTTCACTTTTTCATCAAAATTAAAAAAAGACTATATTGAAACGATCTAATCATCAATAATAATAAAGATAAAAAAGGAAACAATCGAGATTTCGAGACTTTTGTTACATGCTTTTTTAATATTGGATTGGACAGATGGATATTTTTAGAAATCTGGAAAGAGATGTTCAATTGTGTGGACCAACAACAATTTAATTTAAAAATAACAAACTCCTTTATACTAAAGCATTTGAACTTTGGTCCCTTATAAAATTTCGAATAAATCGATTAGTATCCTCGGATTGCGTGGAGCCGAAATATGTTAAAATTTTTTATTAATTTTAAAGTGTTGGAAAATTAACAATTTTACTTTTTTCGTAATCTATATTATAATATTATATTATAATATAATTATATATAATATATAATATATATAATATATTATATAATATAATTATATATTATTATTAGTATAATATATAAATTTCATTTAATTTCAAAATTAACAATTGATATATAAGCCCAAATTTTAGAAATTGCGATGTTTTCTTAGTCTGAGTTTGTTTAATACATTTCTACGAAGCTCATAAATTTGAAATTACAAAAAGTCTTGCCAATTATTTTACATACAAATTTTTCTAAACTTTTGCAGATGCATTTAACATTTTCAACGTAAAAAAGTTTCCAAATCACCAAAAAACATTTATTTTGAAAATATGATTTTCGAAGACATATACAAAATAAAAATTCATAAAAAATGATAAATGTAAAGCCAATGGACAAACATTTTTTTTCTTATAAAATCCTTAAAATTAAATAAGACATCTTTCGACCTCTAAAAATTACTATTTAAATTAAAAAGCTTAAGAAGCTATGAGAATTGAGGAAACTTGATCATGAATCTGATAGAATATTACATTTTTGAAAGTGTGCTTCATATACTGTATTTTTTTAGGTCAATTTAAAGACAAATAAATGTCTAATTTTTACAAACAAAAATATTTTGAACGAAATTTACACATAAGAACCTATAAATTATGAAACGTGGAAAAATTAACTTTTTGCTAAAATCACAATTAAATTTTAGGTTTTCCCGGATTTTTTTCAATTCCCGTACAATTCCCGGATTCCCTCAAATTCCCGCACAGTAGACACCCTGATTTATTAAATGAAAATTCTAATTGTGTGCAAATATACATATTTTAGGTGCTGAAATGTTCAATTTATTTTACCTTTTCATTGTAAACCATTTTATTGATATTTTATGCATTCGTGAACACAGATTTCCCGACAGAAATAGTTTTAAGACATTAATTTATTAATTATTAAATTATTATTATTAAATATTAATTAATTATTAGTTTTAAGATATTAATTAATATAAATTAATAAAAAATATAATATTAAATTTACGAATAAACTTCTCAAAATTAATCAATAGGTTATAATTTCCCGAAAAATCGATTTTTGAGGCGAATTTTTCATTCATTTTCGTTTCTTTATAAAACATAAGAAAGTGACCATAACAACCTAGAAAGAAACCAAGAGCCCTGAAGTTTTTAATCTTTCTTTTTAAAAAACGGAAAAAGGACACCCTTCAACCAATTAGGTATTTTCACTTCAACAGTCAGCTAACTTCACTTCGTTAATTGCTGAGGGGAAAACAAGGGGCCAAATGCATGGGATTCGGTCCATTCTTGCCCTACTTTGCTAATATCTTCGTAAAAACTAATTTTTTCTATACAAGTGTATGGGAAAAATAGTTTTTATTTTTTAAGATCTACTTAATGACATAATAAAATGATAATAATCATCATTCATTAAGAAAATATTACAAAAATAAAGCTTTGTCCATGCATTTGGTCCCTTGTTTTCCCCTCAGCGACCCTCAGCAATCAACGAAGTGAAGTTAGCTGGTGGTTGAACTGAAAATACCTGATCATACACAGGTTTCTGGACAACGAAAGTTTCGAGATATGAATCGAAAATGGTGCCTTGGGCTTCTTAATAGTTGAATAAAAAAGGGTGGTCGACTATTTTAAGGTAGAAGCATACAAAGATTAAGATTAAAATGTACCTTTTCCACTATCTGTACTTCCTTCGCTTCTTGCCTCATCAGTTAGGCTCCCATCCAAAACGCCAGAGACTGGACTATGATTGGCTGAATCTCTTTCAGAAAGTGCCTGGGTCTTAACTTCATTAGTGGCTAGATCACTGCCAGACTTTTCGCAGGTTTCAATGACGTTCCCGTTAGAAATTTTAATTTCCTTATCAGGAGTAGCTTCCTTTATTCCAGTGGAGTGTACCTCATGTACTTGATCCTCCTCGATAATATTGTCACGGATTTTTGGCAATTTTGAGTCGCTCTCAAGTTTTGAATTTTCAAAGAAAGGACTAGATTTTTTGTTTGACATTATTTCGAAACAGCTAGACCTGGGATTGCTTCCCAATTTTATTTTAGGCGGTTCAGGAAGCTCTTCTTCGTCCTCGTACCAGGGTATTTTCTCCTCAATGGACTTCACAGATTTCATCGAAATAGGCTGAGATGCTGGTGGCTTTCTGCCGGGAATGTCTAAGCTGCTACTGACTCTTCGTGGACTGCAAATTTCATCGACTACAGAGGGACAAGATGTGCTGAGAGTGAATGATTCGTCTATATGAACACCAGAATCGCAGAGACTTGTGCTCCTTTTTGTTGCTTTGATGTTATTTGAGTTTTTGTCGCTTTCTGATTTGAATATCCCACCGGGATCAACTCGGTCCGCGCGTCGACGTTTGTACCAAAAAAGTCCAAGAATTATGGCTAGGGTTGGAAAGGACCACTTTACTATTTGTAAAGGTGTCGACGACATCGTGTAAGTCCACGGTTGCAACCGTTACTAGAATACTCTGCAATCTGAAACATTAAAAATTAAATAGTATTCTTAAAGCTGATTCAATTATTCACGAGAAAAGCATTTTTTACGCTCAATGTTCATAATATTTATTGCTCAGAAACTAAATAAATTTGAGCATGAAATCCTATGGAAAATGTACAACTACCTAAATTCTATGCTTGTCTGCCATTAAAATAATCAAACAAAACAAACAAAAAAAAACACATTTTTCGGCAAGCAACACAATTTATAAGGAAAATGGTATCCAACAAAATATTAAAAAATTATCAACTTACCAAAAAATTTGTCTGAAATTAGTTCAAACCCAGGTATAACCTATAAGTATGCTTGTTAAGTTTGTTACCGAAATTAAATTAGAATCAATTAATCATTGGTATTTGATTTTTATTATCTTATTCATATGAATTTATCTCGGAATTTATATTTTATTCTTTGTCTCCTAACATATTCAAGGAATTCCGGTTCTTACGAGTTATGCAACACTTTTACACTTTTACCCTGAAGGCAATTTTCAAATTTTAGCTAAAATGAAAGACATTTTTTTTAAATAGTATACAAAACTGTGGTTTTTTTCATTAATTCCAGACACAAATTAACTAATTAAATAATCAAGATTGAAACAACTAATAACTCGGATTTAGATTTTTCGAAATGCCACATTTACTAATGTTATACTCGGCACTACTAGTCACATTTTTTAAATACCTGCACTTTCGATTTAATGTTTTCACAATAATAAGTCTTTTTTTTATTACACAAACTATAATAATAATAATTCCCTATTATTCTTGAATAATCAAAATATTTAACTTATAGTACTTGGTAATTACACACCTTATGGCATATTATTATAGAAAAAGGTAACACAAGTAAGATAAAATTATCATTTTCCTTAAAAATGAGGATTATGAGAAGAGACTTAACTACAAAACTCTAAATCATATCAGGGTGCACAACAGTTCCCTTTTCCTCTTTTCCCTGAGTTTTCCCGGCCATGTACTGGTTTTCCCTGTCTCTTTTAAAGCCCATTTTTCGCAATGTTAATGGTTAATCGGGATATTTAGAGTGATGAAATCAAAATTTCGGTTATTATTTTAGGAAGGAAAGGCATCTGGAAGAATAATAGTACAGAACAAAGAAGTTAAAAGGTTTAATCATACTATCTTTGGTTTCTCAATCAGTAAAATCAAAGCATAATTCGTTCTCTTTGAACCAACCCAGGTAACAAAATGCCTACACAGTGCGAGCATTATGAGTCGCACGCGTGCGGATAAGGCCGCATTACGTGAGTTCATATCACCACGTAGATGTGTCTTCCATGTGGTCGTATATGTCTCGCACGTAGTGCGAGTGAAATGATTTTTACATTACGTTACAGAAATGAAAATGATAACTCGATAAATACCATTTGAACTTGGCACTGAATCATAAATAATAACAATAATATGTTTTTCGAGCCAAATTCAAATGGTCTTTACAGAGTTTTCATTCTCATGTCCTAGTGTGAACAATAGAGTTGAAGTTATATTATAATTTGTTTATTTAGTTACCACAGAAATAAAACTTTAATATTTTATTAAGTAGATATTAAAAAATAAACACTAACTTCCAAAATAGTTTTTCACGCTGTATAAGTTAATGAAAACTTACTTTTTAGGAAGGTACAAACAAATAAAGTTCTGCCCTATGCATGATCAATATTAACAATTTTACCCGATAATAATATTTTTAATTTGTTTATTTATACTGTTAATTTACTAATAAAAAATTCTACATGGAGTTTTGAGAAAGCAGCATTTGTGCACGCAGGATGTGAGACTCACCGCGTGCCAGTTAAGTGCGACGCACGATTGTTATCTGGGGTGCAACGCATATGCGTCGCACATCATGCTCATCACAAAGTGCGAGGCATATGCCTCGCACGTACGTGCCCCTTTACAAAATGCGACGCATATGACTCGCACCCTGCACGCATCGTGTGCCTCGCATGCCGTGCGAGTAACTTGCCCCGCACGTTTGCTATCTGGGAAGAGCTCGGAGCTTACTTAAGTTCTGAAAATTATTGCTGCGAGCTGAAGATGGAGCTAAGAAACAACTCTAAGCGCAAAGGTTTTCGATTTTCCCTGTGACTTCCTCGTAAAAAAAAAATCCCTGTGTTTTCCCTGTTTTTCCAGAAAGTGGGCACCCTGCATATATGATTTTGAATTTTTTGTTTTGAAAATGTTGCTAACTGGGCAGGTACAACTTAGACTAGTGTGCGTATTCAGTTTTAAAAATAGTTTTTTTTTTAATCGCCCTGATGTTTATGGATCATGAATTAGAGTAATTTTTCATTGCGATCAAATCCGGGATAAAAAGTTTTTTTTTCGCATCGAGTTCCTATCTACATTCTACAATGTAAAGGTGAAGAATGACGAATTACCATTTTCCAATCAACGAAAGCGTTTTCTTTTTTAGAAACGATATATGACTAGAATAGATAGATGGATGATTAAGGGACATTGCCCCTGTAGTGCGCCTTGAAACCAACACCCACGCTTCTTAAATAATAAATAAAAATAAAACCCATAAACAAACAAATTCGGTAATATAAATAATATCAATATTATTCAATAAAGATATCTTTCTTCTATCAAGACTTTTTTAGTACAAACTCTTCGTATTTTAATATTTAATAAATTAAAGTGAGAAAACAATGTGCAACATTGTCCTGAATGATGAGAGATTAGAGCAAGTTGACAAATACGTATATCTGGGTAGCCTATACACTAGCGACGGAAAAATAGATCGGGAGTTAGATAGGCGCATTAACGAGGGTAAGAAGGCTATTGGTAGAGCAGGGTCCATTCTCAGAGATAAAAACAAATCAAAAGAAACTAAAATGACTGTATATAAAACCTTAATTGTACCACCTATACTATACGGTAGCGAGACATGGGCATGTCAAGAAAAGGACATGAGTAAACTTAACGTGATTGGTATGAAAGCTCTGCGCATAATATGCGGGAAAACACTGATGGACAAAGTCCGAAACGAAACGATCCTCAAAGAATGTGGTACGGGGGAGACACTAGTAAATATATGGGAAAGAAATCAGTTAAGGTGGTTCGGACATTTTGAAAGAATGAAAGATGAACGACTGACCAAACACGTGTATAAAGGTAAAGTAAATGGCACAAGGCCCAGAGGTAGACTGCCGAAAGCATGCATAGAGTCTATGAATGAGACATTAATCGGAAGAGACATAAGAAGCCATGAAAACAGGGGAACTTGCATAAAAAAATGCATGGACGTAGAGGAAGCCAGGCGAGTATGCCAGAACAGAAAAAGTTTGGCGACAGATAGTTCATAAAAAGAATGTGAGTAGTGAATGACGCCTGAAACAAAGACCTTGGATACTAATGGGCCCAAGTGGGGAGCCACACATAACAATTTTGTGAGGCTCTCCACGTGGGGTGATCGCTAGAGATTGATCAGCAACCTGGGTCGGAGCAGTGTTGCGGAATGAACGTGTTGGTTAAATAAATAACGCGAGCGCTCTAGGTCAATCTAAAATATTTATACATTACACCTATATACCTATCTACCCTATACCTATATACCCATCCACATACTACTATTTTCCAACCGAGCAGTTCACGCCTACCCCGAAAGGAAAACGGCTTAAGGGTATAATAATAATAATAATTAGTATGCCAGGACAGAAAATTTTGGCGGCAAATAGTTTATAAAAAGAATGTGAGTAGGGTGAATGACGCCTGAAACAAAGACCTTGGATACTAATGGGCTCAAGTGGGGAACCACACATAACAATATCTATACCTTACACCTAAATACCTATCTGCCCTATACCTTCATACCCATCCACACACTTCAGTTTAAAATTGAACCGGCGAGACGGCATGCCTCAAATATTCAGTGCGTGATTAGCTACATAACATCAAATAAAAAATTCACTCCAAAAGTTAGGGCATTTGCTCGAAACTTAAGGAAAGCAAATCCCACGCTGAACAAGAGTAAACTTTTGACCATCAAGCAGCACTGGACGCAAAAAATAATATCTCTTTCAACAGCGAAACACCTTCAGATATATCATTCTTTCGTAACTTTTGCGAAAGACAAAGGTTGCAGGCTCCAGAGGAAGTGTGTCCACTAATTACTGCCGAAGAAGTGAAGACAGTTATCGCTAGAACTAAGAACTTTTCAGCACCAGGGCCAGATAAAATCAACACCTTTTGGTGGAAGAAGTTCACTTTTATGCATCAACATCTAGCTCGTATATTTACTACTTCCTTAATCGGGGAACAACCCATTCCGCAGTGGCTAGTGGAAGGACGCACAGTATTGATCCCTAAGACCGGAGATTTGTCAAGTCCACAGAACTATAGGCCCATAGCTTGTTTAAACACCAGTTACAAGCTATTCATTGGCATCCTCAAAGAGAGGATATTAACATCTATCGAGCCGGTATGGAGTGCAATAATTGAACAACGTGGATGCAAGAGAGGGCTGGCAGGTTGCAGAGAGAACTTGTTAATAGACAGGTGTATTACCCAAGACTCGATCAGGTATCGACGCAAACTGTCCATGGCTTGGATTGACTACCGTAAGGCATTCGATAACACGAACCATGCGCTAATTATTAAGCTCCTTGAGTGCCTGGAGGTGCATTCAAGAATAGTGAGATGCATAAAAGATCGTATGCTCTTGTGGCGGACAAGATTTGTCATAACATCTGACAAAAGACAAGTGACTACCAGATATATCGCATATAAGATAGGGTTCTTTCAAGGAGACTCTCTAAGGGCCGGTTTCACCAACTCTGATTAAGATGTTAATCCTCGATTATTCTAATTTAATCAGTACCTTGCGTTCCACCATCTTCTAAAGTATGATTAAAGAGAGTTAATCACTGTTTAACTTAACCGCCCGATTTTGGCCGGTTAACGGAGTTAATCGGCGATTTGCGCTGGTTGGGAGAACAGAACCAAAAATCCAAGTTTGCACTTGAGGATTTGCAGCAGGTTCAGAGCGAATGTGCATCATTTTTATAATAATTTTTATCATACCTACGCTTTTTTTATCAATATGTAGATGAAAAAAGCTGTGCAGCCAAAATATCATTGATGAGGCAAATTGTGTTCCAATAACCTCACTTTTCTTATACTGGATGTCACATGACTTGGTTAATGTCGTCCGCTTGTACAGTGCGCGCGAAACCAACTTAAGCGTTCTTCTTGCAGCGGCCAATCAGAATCGCCGTTACAAGAGAATATCAAAGTTACCACGAAAAAGGTATATGATTAGCTAATCAGAGTTAAAATGTCCATGGTGGAACGCATGACAATTTAACCATGATTAAAGCCTCGATTAAAGAATAATCATGATTAGCTAATCATGTATTTAATCAGAGTTGATGAAATCGGCCCTAAGTCCGATAATTTTCTTCATCTCCCTCTTGCCTCTATCTATTGTCCTCCGAGGCAAAAGCTCTGGATACCTATGTGGCCCGCCGAACAGAAGAGAATATAAGGTCAACCACCTTTTATATATGGATGACCTTAAACTCTTTGCTTCCTCGAAAGAGGATCTTAACATCTTTGTGGAGGCGGTGAATAGGTACTCTGAAGCGATTGCCATCAGCTTTGGACTGGACAAGTGGGCCTGCGTCCACCTTGAGCAAGGACGACTAGAAACTACACCATCGAGTGACGATCGGGATGTTCAACTCATAGGCGGAAATACCATTCAACATCTTGGAATACCGCAAGCGGAAACCCAAGATGTGCGTGTGTTACAAACGGCCCTTGTAAAAAGGTATCGCCAAATTCTCGGAAAAATTTGTGCTTCCGAATTATCTGGAAAGAATAAGATCCAGGCGAGCAATATGCTGGCTGCTCCTATACTGATCTACATATTTGGCGCAGTAAAATGGAACGTCGATGAGTTGAAGCAACTTGACCGAAGCACACGCAAGATGATGACAATCCATCGAAGTCATCATCCTGGATCTTCCGTACCTCGAATATACCTACCTCGAGATAAAGGGGGTAGAGGCTTGCTAAGCTTGGAGTGTCTTCATCGAAGAACGGTTCTAGCTACAGCCTGCTCAGTTCTAAATAGTGCAGAATCTCTTATACGACTCGAACATCCACATGAAGCCAACAATGTTGCGGCGTTTCTATACCGTGAAGCAGATAGGGCCGCAGAGGAGCTTGGCCTCCCATTTGATTCCAGCGACACTACACATGGCTTAGCATCACTAACACCTTCGGTGCTCAAAAGTCGTATACAGGAAGCAGAACATATGCTTCTACTAAGAGAATATGTTGACAAGCCCCTTCATGGTCAATTCTACGGCATCATACATAGAGAAGAGCTCTCTATGTGTCTGTCCATCATGTTTCTCAAGTCTGCTGGATTGAGATCGGAGACTGAGGCGATACTAACTGCCGAGCGTGTAAGCAAGAGCCAGAAACACTTGGGCATGTTCTCAGTGGATGCTTAAAGTATGCACGTTACGGGTACATCGAGATACACAATGCGGCTCTAAAAGTGTTATATTACCATCTTAGGCACTTATATGGTGTTGATCTATTGCCCGTCTTGCCATACGCCCAGGGGGAACTCGAGTCCGTTGTGGAGAATGATCAGTCTAAGATCTACTGGAATTTCTCATTCTCCACCACTCAACGTATCAGTGCTACGAAGCCTGCTATTGTCCTCCAAGTTCTGAAGACCAAAATCATTTACGTGATTGAATTCTCGCCACCAGCCGATGGTAATATCACAGCAAAGGAGGAAGAAAAACGGACGAAATATCAAGCACTTCTTTTCCAGCTGAGGAGGCTGTACCAAGGCTACAAAGTCCATCTTGCAGTTCTCATAATCGGCTGCCTTGGAGGTATGAAAGCATCATTTCTTAGCCAACTCAAAAAGATTCCGGCTTGCCAGCGTCAGGCTCATTCCATCGCAAACCGGATGCAAAAGACTGTTCTTCTCGGATCATTTCATCTGGTCCGTCAACACTGTTCCTCATAACATTTTACAAAGATCGGTAGCTCTAAAAAAGTATCCACAGGTGAAACCTTTATCTTTAACTGTCCCGTTTGCCGCGTAACGTCATCCGCGGCTAGAGACCTGACACCAAGGAACAGTGTTGAACGATGTTCTCTCGCGTAAATTTCCCGCTCTTGCTTACCTTCTAGGACAGAAAGAGCAGAAGTGGATGACGTAAACGTTCCAGTTGCCTCGGGATTCGTTGCTTTAAGGAATCATGATCGTAGCTTCCGGAGCCTACAACTTCTCTCATAATAATAGATACACACACACACAAATGTAAAAGGTTTGCTTAAAAAAAATAGTTGTTGGATAGGTTAGGCCAAAAAAGCCGAAATTGTCGAAACTCAAAACCTAATACTGTGCGAAAAAGTTGCCTTTAGAGAAGACACATCAAGGGCAAACAAAATGTTTGACATTGGTTAACAGTTGACCCCTCAGAGTCGAAGTTAAAAGTTTCAATTCTTTTACCAATTGTTTAGACAAAAAATTATGACAAATTCGTTGTAAGTAGAGTTAGAGTAATAAAAAATAATATCAATTTATAAAATTGAAAAAAAAAATTTTGTTGGAGTTAGAATTTATTGAAAATGCACAAAAAACAAGTTAAAAAAATTGATTATACACAAAAATTTGTTTCAAGGTCTGCAAGGTGTGAGAATCGCAAAAAAAATTGTGATATAAAAATGGTATTTTTTTCTTGGTTTGAAATTATCTTCGGTGTTCGGTTTTTCGGCCCACCCTATTGTTTAAAAATCTAGAGGAGAGTACCCGAATATGAGATACCAACTCTGTTTGGTGTGATGGCCGGGATTCTATTAACTGAATTTAAAAGTAATATAGGCCATTTTAAAGGGAATTTAGTTTACCATAAGGTGCTGAAATGAAAATTTTTGTTTCTTCTGAAAATCTAAAAAATATATAAAAATTGCTTTTTCCAAACTCGTCAAACTATTCTCATAATATGAGATACCCCAGGAAATCGCTAATAAAATGCAAAATAAAGTATTATTTTTATTGAAAAACTTTATTGTATGTTTCCAAAGTGATAATCTACTGTTATTCAGATATATTTAGTTTTTGCAGTAGTCACAAACCCATTTGTATACAGCTTCCCCCGCGCAGTTTTAAATGTCTATTTTCATCCGTAGTACGAATTTAAAAATCCCGTGGCTTCACCCCCACCTACCTAAATACACGTAAAAATACTTTTGCAATTGCGCTGGCGCTGATCACTTTCGCATGTGACTAGAACCACAGATAACTCATATTATGAGAACCACACCATACAACTACGCATTTACTACGCCTAACCAGTACATTAAAAAACTTGAACACTAT
>CAKNWT010253496.1:0-12253 GCA_932066315.1 Andricus coriarius | reverse complement strand
GGATATAATACCAATCCGATTTGGCTTTCCGTCCTCCCGGGTTTTTTAAAAAGGACTTAATTGGCCAATCAAGTTCGAGCAGTCCCTACCATGGGGCGCTCTGGCCAATCACAGGCATCGTTAGAGAATATATATAAGAACAAAATAATCTGAAACTTCAGTTTCAGGTCACCCCTGAAGAAGTGAACTGCAATGTTCACGAAAAGTTGGCAATCTCGTAGTTTTGCACACGATTGAAACCCGAAAAAGCTTTAAATTTTGAATTTAAATTTATCATAAATCAGTGTACTTAGTCAAAAGTGAAACTGTTTTTAGAAATAGAAAATCAGTGGACTTAGTCAAAATTTAACCAATTATAAAAACTGAAAATCAGTGGGTTCAGTTTGAACCTAAAAGGAACAAATCAACGACTGTTTTTAATTTAAAAAATAATTAAAATCAGTGACCCCTTTAAACTCAAGAAAACCCTCCCCAGCAGTTCTGGAGCCATCTTTTGTATCACTATACATTACACCAACAAGAAAGGTCAACCCAATTCTGGAAACCTTTCCTCACTAGTATTCCAGAAGTTCTGCAAGGAGTCCATCCACAAAGAAAACTGACTACCTCCGCAACAACAAAAAGCTTCGGGTGGACACCAAACGAGGTTTGCTGTAATTCTTTAAAATTACATGTCGCGGCAATCGACTAAAAACAACTAAAACATTTCAAATAAAATTGACACATCGCATTCGTAAATATTATTGAAAATAAAACAGAAATACAATATTTTGAATTCATTTATTTCAACTTTTCGTTTTGTTTCTTCCTTAATCCATGAATTCTATTTTTTTTTACAAAATTTAGAATCAAAAAGGAGGAAATAGCGTAAATTTAGATTTAATAATTTATGATAAGGTAAGTGGGTCTCCTCCGAGATGTAACAAATGATTCTGGTTTTAACCACACAAAAAAATAGTGAAAAATAAAAAATTCCATTTTGTGGTGAAACTAGACAAAATACGAAAAAAAGTTAATAAACAAACATTTTCAGGCCAAAAAAGGTCTATACATTTGCTATTATCGATTTTTATAGGATTCGTAGTTTTCGTTTTATTCGTAAGAAAATAGCATTAAATATAAAAAATAGAATTTTTAGAAAAAGGACAGAAGATACATTTGAAGGTAAAAAATGCAATTGTTGATAAAACGTTCACGGCGTCCCGGAAGGCGATATAAATGGAGCAAAAATGTAGAGAAAAACTGTGAATGTAGCGTTATTCTACATGGAAAAACCAAACAGAATCGACCCCTCAGACCTCCTAATTAGATCGTTTATACGTTTGGCAGTAATTTGAAGTTTTTCAATTACAGTAATTTAATCAAAAATCGACATTTTTATTTCTTTCAATTTCAAATGCTACCAAGTATTATTTACAATAATGGGATACATGTTTTTGATGTATTTTTTCTCGTAGAACATGATAGTGTTGTTTGTTTCAACGTTGGAATTACCTAAAATGCGATAGAGGCGAAAAATCATCAAAAACACGGCTTTTCTTCTTACGATACACTACAAAACACGCTTCTAGCGCTTTCCAGTCCATTTTTATAATGAAACCAATAATATTATCGTCTTCTACGAGAAAAAATACACCAAAAACATATACCATACTTTTGAAAATAAGGTTTTGTTGCTGTCAGTCCGGCTGATAGTCGCAATTTAATTGAATTTCATAATTAATTAAAAATGAAAATTCACTATAACTGATCAAGCGTACTTCTACTTTGAATAAATATGTACATGAGTATGTATAAATAATATAAATTGTATATACACATAAGCGAGTAGGAGCAAGGAAATATGGGAAACTTAACAACAATAATTATTTAATATCACAGTATTTATTCAATAGATCAGGTATGATATACATATATTATTATGCAACAATAGCATATATTTTTAAACATTTTACAATATTATATGAACAAATTATTATTTACAAAAACGGAAAATATATTTCTATGACCCGTGCAGAAATTTCCCGGGTTGGCCCTACTACAACAAGGTTTCTGGTCGGATCCCGGCCGGGCTACCCCTGGTTGGGTTTCATGGTCGGGAGCCGCCCGGTTACCGGCCGGGCCAACCCTGGTTAGATTTCATTGTCGGGAGCCGACCGAGCACTGGTCAGGATACTTTTTTTTGTAGAAATTGCACATTTTTTAAGAGCCGTAATATTATCAAAGACGCACTTACGGATTTATTAGATCAGTGAAACAGAATTTAGCTTTTTCAAATTCTTGAAAAAAAAAACAACATATATGTCTTCCCAATGTTTTAACTTATTAATTAAAACTGGTATCGATTCTGCAATATGTATTAGAAGAATTGTTACAATTTTCTCTGTTTTCAGAAAATTTTTACTCTGTACACTTTCAAATTTACCGCCATGCCTACTGCCTTCTGCGCCTGGCGTTGGCGTAGACACTTGCAAGTTTCAGTTTTTCACCTCGAACGAGAATGCAAGTTGCATTCATGTCGCGTCGTCTCCGCGAAGTTAACAAATAAAACCGGGTATTAAAATCAACCTTATTTCAGTAATCAGTTTGAAACCCCCATTTGATGCGCGAATAATTATTATTTTATAATAAAGTATAGTGTTGTGTATTCATTTTTTCATTTCCTACTTCCTAACCTCAAATCACCACGTGGTTTCCAAAATAAAACAATGGCTAGGAGATTCTAGCATCAGTGGTTGAAACTCTTCTCTAATTTCATCGCGAGACTTTGATAACTTGATTTCACATTTAAAGTTCACCGTATTCGGTACGATGAGCCTTAAAAGACATTTCAAGTTACCAATTACTCGCCTGAAGCAAAAATTTTTAACCGGTCTGTGGCCGGGATACCCGACCGGATCCCGGCCGGTATGAAAGCCGGGATCCGACCAGTTTACCGTGACGTTTTTGGCCGGATCCCGGCCAGTATCCCCGGCCGGCTCCCGGTTTAAACTGGGGCTATCCGGCCGGCTCTCGGTCGGATCCCGGTTACCATTCCTACACGGGGATAATCAAATAATTGAATAAATAACATAGTTCGTTCAAAGATGTGATGAAGAAAATACAACTACAGCTTTTTCGAATTACAACAAAGAGGAAGGATGATTTATTGCATTTATTTTAAATCTGTTCCAATAAATCAAAAATTCACGGTGGATAGACTAGCCTGCTTGTTCTGACCAAATGCCGAGGCCATCCCCATCGAAAAAACTGTGAGCATCTTTAATATGCTGCAAAATCACGTGTATCTTCAAAGTTTTGGAATTCTCAGTAGCTTCATATATTTTTTGGAATTCTTTTAAATTTTTATCTAAATCACTTCCAACTTTCTTAACAGAAAAGCAACTTGTAACTAGTTTATCCATGAGTTTGAATGCGTTTATGTAAGGCACCAATCGAAGCCGACCAACATTCTCATAAATCTCTGGATCGTCCAGCATATCAGCAGATTTTAATAGTTTGCGACAGGCCTTTCCTTCAAATACTGTTTTTTATGTTCCACATATTTCCTTGCTCCTACTCGCTTATGTGTATATACAATTTATATTATTCATACACACTCATGTACATATTTATTCAAAGTAGAAGTACGCTTGATAAGTTATAGTGAATTTTCATTTGTAATTATTATTTATGAAATTCAATTAAATTGCGACTATCAGCCGGACTGACAGCAACCAAACCTTATTTTCAAAAGTATGGTATATGTTTTTGGTGTATTTTCTCTCATAGAAGACGATAATATTATTGGTTTCATTATGAAAATTGACTAGAAAGCGCTAGAAGTGTGTTTTGTAGTGTATCGTAAGAAGAAAAGCCGTGTTTTTGATGATTCTTCGCCTCTAGCGCATTTTAGATAATTCCAACGTTGAAACAAATAACACTATCATGTTCTAAGCGAAAAAATACATCGAAAACATGTGTCATACTTTTGAAAATAACGTTTGGTTGTACTTGAACTTGATGAAAATAAAAATGCTGCGCCTATGCGCTACGCTGCCAGTGCGGCCGGTTGACGGAAAAATCACTTTGTTGTCAAAATTTTAAAGGGTTTTATTCTATAAATCATCCAGAATGCGCTAGTTGATAAAATTAACCTAACAATACAACTTTTTGCAAAAAATTCGCGACAAAAACGCCATTAACGCTTTCTAGATGGCTGGTAGAATAAAAGTAATAACACCATTGTTTTCTACGGCAAAAAATACATCGAAAACATGTATCCCATTATTGTAAATAATACTTGGTAGTATTTGAACTTGAAAGAAATAAAAATTTCGATTTTCGATTAAATTACTGTAATTGAAAAACTTCTAATTACTGCAAAACGAATAAACGATCTAATTAGCAGGTCTGAGGGGTCGATTCTGTTTGGTTTTTCCATGTAGAATAACGCTACATTCACAGTTTTTCTCTACATTTTTGCTCCATTTATATCGCCTTCCGGGACGCCGTGCGTTACAAGCTACAAAAATAAGTAAGCAAGCCAAAGTTGTTCAGCCGGAAAAGAGCTGCAAATTCGTTATCAATTGTTTTTTGATAGGATGCGTAGTTTTTGTTTTAATCGTAAAGAATAACATGAAGCCTACAAAAAATTAAATTTTTGGAAAAATGACACAAGGTTCGAAGACAAATTAAGAAACAGAAGGTTATTTAACAAAAGTTTATTCAATATAATTTTTTGCCTAAATTATACCTATACATTGCTTTAAAAATATGTTGATACATTGATACATTTTTTAGGGTATGCTGAGAAGAAAAATAAATACAAAATCAAGTACAAATATTGAAGTAATCATGAAAATAAAACTTGTACTTTATTTCGCAATTTCGGAATAAGCAGCCAAACAGTTGGATTTTCAGCGAAAACCGTAACTTAATTACAATGTTTTTGTAACAGAATTCTTAAATTTGTAACAAAATATATTATGTAAGACTTGGTTTTGACCTTGATCTGAAAAGACTTTACGCAATTTATGCAGGGCCCCTTATGGAAATTTCGGGATTTTGAATTATTTAAAATACAAAAGTCACCTTTTTTCAAAAAGAACTCGATATGAGACTTGAAACTGATGAAAAGTTTTCGTATTTAAAATAATACACATATGGCAGAGTGAACACTTCATTTTTTTAAATTCTATGATTTTTCCTTGACCAATTTTTTATTTTCCCTTACCATTAATATTTAAATACCAGCATTTTAATCTTGTAATATTTTCAACAGCGGATCTTTTATAAACGGATTAAATCAATATTCAAAATACAAAGCAAAAACTTTAAAATTAATTTATTTTACACAAAAAACTGACTTTAATACCATAAAAAACGAGATTTTAACGACATACTTGAATTTTCAACAAAAGAATTAAACTTTTACAAAAATGATTGAATTTTCAACTTAAAGAGATGAAGTTTCAACCAAAAATGTAATATGTATATTTCAACCAAAAAAAGATAAAATTTCTTTTAAAAAATATCTGAAATAAAAAAGACGAATTTTCAATAAATAAAGAATTTTCAGTCAAGAAAGAAAAGAAAGTATACCTACATTTTTGAACCTTCGAGCCAAATGGCGAATTTTCCGTATAAAAGATGAATTTCTAACTAGAAAATATGCATTCTCAGCACACAAAAAAAACTTTCAACAAAGTAATTCAACTTTTACCTACGCAGTAGAATTCGCAATTGAAAAATATCATTTTTCAATACAATAGGTAAACTTTCAACCAAAATATATATTTAACAAAAATGATTTCTTAGCAAAGTGTTTAAACACAAATTTTCCATGAAAACAGTTGAATCCTCAAGCGAATAAGATTAGCTTTCAACCAAACAGTTGCATTTGTATCCAAGAAAGATCAGGCTTCTACTAAAACAGATGAATTTTAATATAAACTAAATAAATTTTCAAAATAAATTTTTGAACTTCATTAAAAAAAGATTTTACTTGACTTTTTAACACCAACATATGAATTTCAAACTAATTTTTCTATAAAGGTACTTAAATTTTCAACCCAAAAAGACGAAATTTCAACAAAACTGTTGAATTTTGAATAAAAAAGGATGACTAGCAAATTTGTTGAATTTTCATTCAAGAAGGATGTAATTTCCACCGAAAAATATGACTTTTTTAATTTTTCATTTGCCCTGACCATTAATAATTAAAAACCAGAATCTCGAACTTGTAACAAATTTTAACCCAGAATCTTTTATAAATGGAATAAAACAATTTCAACTTAAAACTGAGAAATTTCAAATTTGTTCTATTGAAATATATTTGAAGTTATAAACATTCATTGAGATGGGCAAGATTCCTTTTTTTTTTTTTCTAAATCACTGACTTTTCCCTGACCACTAAAATTCCCTGCCTTATTTCTAAATTTTTGCTGGCGGCGAAGTTTGTTCTTCACTCACCAGGTTTCTTTGACGCGTAAAGTTAAAATCATATTAAATTACTATACAATTACTGCGAGTTATTTGTTTCACTGGTAAATTTCCCAAAATTAAGTACGCGAATGAATCCCCCCTCCCCCAGCGTAATAAATCGTAACAAAATCTCTCGACCCTTCCTTTCCCCTTGAGCTGTTACGTAATTACGTATGGTCCCCAACCTAACTACTTTAATTTTCAGTTAAAAAAGATAAATTTTGAACTAAATACTTGGTTGAATTTTGAATTCAAAAAAATAAATTTGCAATCAAAAATTTGATATTTAAATTTGCAGTTGAAACAATTTATTTTCAAAGAAATAATTTAATTTTGCACTAACAAACATCACTTTTCAAACAAAAAAATACAAAAAATAGATCAATTCGCTCGCAGGTTAGAGCGCGCCTAAGGCGCGCACATGTTGGATCTCGGGCTTCGCGCTCGCTCATTGTATTTCCCCCACGTTTTTGTATAGGACTTTTTAAAAATTAAAGTTCAAAGTATGGACAACTAAAATTTAGTGAATGTGAATTCTCTTTTCGTAAAGCTCCTTCGGCTTTAACGAACACATTATCATCACGCGTCTGTTGATTAAAAAAAACAGGTCGAAAACTAATTTTTAGATTTAATTTAGGCAAACAATTTTGCTGTTCAACATTTTGTTGTACCTAGTGTCTTATTTCCAAAATTTTAAATTGTTTATTTTTAATGTAATATTGCAGGATCAAAACAAAAACCACGCGTCTTATCAAAAAATAATTCATAACAAATTTGTCGATCTTTTTTTGATGAAAAACTTTTGTCTATTCATTTTTTTTTTGTATCTTGTGCTGTTATTTCCAAAATTCAATTTTTTCATTTTCAATGTATTTTTTTACGTTTAGAACAAAAACTACGCGCCCCATCAAAAAATGATTGAAAACAAATGTGTAGATCTCTTTTAAGCGAACGAGTTTTTTCTATTCATTTTTTTCGAGTCTTGTGACGGTTATCTAAAAATTTCATGTTTTTATTTTTAATGTTATTTTTCACGGTTAAAATAAAAACAAGGCGTCGTATTACAAATCTATTGACAACAAACTTGTAAATCTTTTTCAAGTGTACAATTTTTGTCCAATCATCTTTTTTTTTTGTATTGCATAGTTTGACGGCAAAATGGAATTTTTTATTTTTCATTATGTTTTGTGCGCTCAAAATTTGAATTTTCGATTTTTCAAAGAAATTCGAAAAGTTCTTATGATAATTTTGTAGGGCTTTTGAAATGCAATCTTTTCTCCTCTCGACTTTTTTTCATGTCAGGCGATGTTTGGCTTAAAATTTTTATTTTCGTTTGTTTTAGCGAATTTTGCGAAAATGCTATAACTCTGATAATTTTTTTTATCGAAAAGAGTCGTAACAATATATTCGTTTAATTTTTTGAATTTTTATATAAAATAGTTAGTTAAGGCGTTACTCGTTCTTTCCTTTTAGGCCTTAAAAACGTGTGCCAAAGCTGAATCCAATCTAATCATTTTTTTCGAAAACTGTCGTGCCTACAGAATATAGGCAGACATAATTACACAGAGCCATACATACGTACACACAGCCAGAATCCTTCGTAAAAAACGTTTTTCTGACTCACAAGGGCGGTTAGGTTTGTGTCCAGCTCCGATTTTTTTTTTTTTACTTTCCAGGTGAAAAGAGGATCCCATACTATGAAAAAAAAATTTAGCATACGTTCATATTTAGGGGTTGAAATCACCCCTTCTACATTTTTGAGTCTTTTAGTGTTTTAAGAGGTAACGTTGTTTTTTGTTTATTGTTTTTACACAAAATTATTCTAATTGATGCTGTATTAGAATATTAGCGTAAAATGTAAATACACTTACCCTCTAGAGTATCATCATTTCGAAAATCTACCCCTAGAATGCTTCGCTATATGACATATACGTAGTTTAAGATTTTAGACTTTGTTGCTGCAAACATCTTGGTTTGATATTAAATTCTATTAAGAATCATCAGTGTTCTTCTAAATAACCCCTAAACTACGTGTCATCCACCCCTATAATGTTATCAATGAATTAGAAATATATTTATTGATATAACATTTCTGTAAGTAAATAAGTAAAATATTTGGTTTGGACAATCAATAATAATATAACTGATTTCTTGTTCACGATGGCATTTGTTCCTATATTAATAAACCCTTTTTATGTGAAAACCACCCCTCAAAAACTTTTTATGTTTCGTTTATCAGACAATTTTAATGATCATACATATAACAGAACTGTTTAAAGAATTTTTATTTAGGTTCAGGCATGTATATATTTCCGTTGAAAAATTGCACACACATACACTTACCCTGACACATATCTTTTTTACATAACAAGGGCTTATTAATATAAGAACAAGTGCCATAGTTAACCAAAAAATCAGTTATATTATTACTGATTGCCCAAACCAAATATTTTAATCCTTTCCTTACAGAAATATTATATTAATAAATATATTTCTTATTCATTGATAATATTATAGGGGTGGATGACGCGTAATTTAGAAGTTATTTAGAATAACACTGATGATTCTTAACAGAATTCAATATCAAAACAAGATGTTTGCAGCAACAAAGTCCAAAATCTTAAACTACATATATGTTATATGGCGAAGCATTCTAGGGGTAGATTTTCTAAATAATGATACTCTAGAGGGTAAGTGTTTTTACAACTCACACTAATATTGCAATACATCATCAATTAGAACAATTTTGTGTAAAAACAATAAACGAAAAACAATGTTACCTCTTAAAACACTTAAAGACTCAACAATGTAGAAGGGGTGATTTCAAGCCCTGAATGTGAACGTTTGCCCAAATTTTTTGTTTCATAATCTGGGATCCTCTTTTGACCTGCAAAGTAACAAAAAAATCGGCGCCGGACACTAACCTAACCCCCCTTGTCAGGGGATCTCAAAACCTGGAGATTTGATTGAAACCGACTGAGTCAAATTTTACATAAAACCAAGACCTGCTCAGGATGAAAATGTAAGAAACAAACAAATTTTCTACTAAAGTGATGAATCTTGAACCAGAAAGATGGACTGGTAACAAAAGAGTTTAATTTTTAACCAAGTAGTTTTATTTTGAAACAAAAATCTGAATTTTTAAGTAAAAAGATGAATATTTACCTGAAATACTTGAATTTTCAACTAAAAAAGATCAAGTTTCAATTATAGTTACGAATTTTGAACTGAAATAATTAATGTTTATTTTGAATAGTTGAATTTTAAACCAAGAAGATAAATTTTCAACTCAAATGGTGAATCTTTAACTGGAAGAGTTTAACTTTCAATGGAAAAGATGAATTTTAACCAAGAAGAGTAATTTTTTACCAAAAAGTAGGAATTTCAAACTAAAAAAGACAAATTGTCAACGAAAAATTGAATAGGTAAATTTTCAGTAAAAAAAAATTAATGGTTAACCGAAGAGATGCATCTTTAACTAAAATAATGGAATAATAGAATGGATTCGTTAAATTTGCAGTTACAAAAATTAATTTGCAACAACAACAAAATACGAATCACTTTATTTGTGTCACGAGAGATTTTGGGCAAAATTGTGTTCGCAAGATTCTCGTACTTTTTTCATGTTGGATGTTAAAGCAGAATACGAATTTTGATTTATTCTACATATTTACTTTATTGAAATGAAAAAGCTTTCCACTACAAAAAAGGTATGTTTCTGATCCTTTTTTGTTAAAAAAAAACTTTTTTCGTCATGTGAAAAATTTTCTGCAAGATTTTATTTCCAAGAATTTCGTAGTTTTTGAATGTCGGACGTTGAAGAATTCAAATTTTTATTTATTGTGGATGTAGTTTCTTGAACCAAAAAAGATAAGAGAACAAAAATTATGTATTCAAAAAAGATCTACAAAATTTGTTATTAATTACTTTTCGATAGGACGCGTAGTTCTTGTTTTGTTTATAAAAAACAGCATCAAAAATGAAAAAAATTTATTTTCCGACAAACAACGCAAGAAGAAAAAAATACAAAATATGTTCATCCAGAAAAGAGCTATAAATTTTTGATTAATTACTTTGCGATAGGACGCGTAGTTTTTTTTTAATCGTGAAAAAATATTGGTAGAACGACACAAGGTATGAAAACAATTATTGAAAAAACGTTGCTCACCCAAAAACGAGTTACAAATTTGTCATGAATAATTTTTCGATAAGACGCGTAGTTTTTGTTTTATTCGCAAAAAATAAGACTAAAAATAAAGAAATGAAATTTTTGGAAGAACGACACAAGAAACGAAAAAAAAAATGAATGGACAAACGTTGTTCAACCAAAAGAGATCTACGAATTTGTTATAAACTTTTGTCATAAAAATACATTTAAAATTTTAAAAATTAACTTTTTGAAAAAAGGCGTAAGTTACAATAACATTTCCTTCAACCAAAATTTTCGCCTAAATTATATCTACGAATTTTCTTAGAAACGCTTCACGCTAGCATACGCATTTTTGGTTCAAATCGTATAAAAATAAAATTGAAAATAAAGAAATTAAATTTATGGAAAAATGGCACAAGTTGCAATAAAATGTATAATAACAAAAAGGCTTTTTTACAGGATGGGAACTTTTTCTTTACTTGTAAAAACAAGACAATGAAAATATGTCTGTTTCAATACCAATGCATATTATGAATTGTAATAATAATATTTAATTGAAATGATACATTTTTTAAGGTAGCTAAGAATAAAATTCAATGCAAAATAGGGAACAAATATTAAAGTAAATAAATAAATAATTTTAAAAAGTTCGCATTGTTGACGAAATTGAGTGCGAAGCACGAGGTACGCATTGAGAACGTCTTCGCGAAAGCCGAAGGAATTTTAGGAAAGAGAATTCACTATCACCAAATTACAGTTGTCGCTGATTTGACCTTAAATTTTAAAAGATCTGTGCACAAATGTGGGGGAAGTACAAAGACCGAGGGCGCAGCACGAGATAAATGTATTATCGAGCGCGAAGCGCGAGAACCAAAAGTCGCGCGCCCTAGGTGCGCTCAAATCTGCGAGCCGTGCGCCCACCGCGCGATGAGAATATGCCCGCGCTGCGGACAGATTTTTAGTTTTTGAAAGCAGTTTTCTGTTGTGCCATGAGAAATTTTTGTAGATCCATTAAGTTAGCACCTCCAGAATCAGATTTTGGGACTTTTTATAGTTCATAATTTTGGGCTTTCTTTGGGTATCAATTAAAATTTCTTGGACTTCTTTATTTTTTTCAAAAAATCAAATCTTTCCTGGAAGTGTTAGCTTACATAAACCTAGCACCTCCACTTCCTTAAGGGGCCTTCTCAGCATTATAAAATGGTTCGGCAGTTTCCGGCCGCACGGTTGAATATTTTTGTCTGATTTTTCGCATACCTCATCTACGTATGGGCCTCTTTTGCTGCTAAGTCTCGCATTTTTGAAAAAATGTTTATATTTGAAGTTATAAACAAAAAGAAAAGAACAATAGAAACAAAATGCAGTGAATCTCAGTACTAGCTGAGTCTGTATTTTCGAGATATAGCTCGTGGACCCTCTTGAAATTTCGGAGGCAGGCTCCCCGGAGCGCGAGTGGAGACCCGGGAGCGTGTCGAATTACCCGAGCCGAATGACCCTTCCATTGCTAGGAGATGCAGGCCAGTTCAAAAAACTAAAATTATGAAAGCATCGCGTGATTCAATTTTAATTAGCAGAAATGTTTTATACATAGAATTTCAAGAAAGTGAAAAAAAGATTTATGAAAATCGGATAATATTT
>CAKNWT010253490.1:8237-20905 GCA_932066315.1 Andricus coriarius | reverse complement strand
CTTGTCAATCGTCTTACGTTCTCGGCAGTCATACTGTTCACTTCGATCTACGGTTAACGAGTAGTTTTGACAAAGTAACGGCTTCTATCTCATCGTGACCGAAGAAACACTCTGACCAAGTCGCATATTTTAAAGTTCAAATTCAAAATAGTTAACGTGATCAAGTCTTGGACTAAGTCCCTTCGGCTGAGGCTTTCGGTCGTCGCAGAGTAACTTTCCGAATAAAGTCCGCGGTGTTGACATTCGCGAAAGGACCCATTATTGAATTACTTACGAGTTTATTCAATTTATCATCCGGTAAAACTCCGTCAGTGTTTTACGTCATAAGCGGAGATCCAACCCACAAAGCAAATCACTCTCGCCCTTTCGAGCGTAGGAAGGTACACGTAAGTTTAATTTATGTAACTCTTAACTCTGTTCTTATTCCTCATGATAAAATAATTGTTAAATCAACTATCTCACACTTATTTAAGTTCTGAATTCTGACACAGTCCGCATAGGGCTGATAAGTGACACACAAACCCACAATAAATAATTGGTCAGGTCTTACCAACCTGACATAATCTGCACACTGGTCTATATCTCTTTTCCTGTACTCCATACAACCCTCGCCTTTTGCTCGGGATGTGCAACTTGAATTCCTTAAATTTCTTGAATTCCATGAGTTCCTTAAATCCCATGAATTCCATGAATTCCGTGCATTTCGAGAATTCCGTGAATTTCATGAATTCCAAGATTTACTTGAGTTCCTTGAATTCCGCGAATTCCATGAATCGCGTGATTTCCTTGACTTCCATGAATTTCGAAAATTCCGTGAATTTCATGAATTCCTTGAAATACTTGAATTCCATAATTTCCTTGAATTCCATGAAATACTTGACTTCCATGAATGCCATGAATTCCTTGAAATCCATAAATTCCTTGAATTCCATGAATGCCTTGAATTCATTGAAATCCATGAATTCCTCGAATTCCGTGAATCCCATGCATCCAATGATTTCCATGAATTACTTGAATTCAAGGAATTACTTAAATTCCATGTATTCCTTGAATTCCATTAATTTCATGAATTTCTTGAATTCTATGAATTCTTTGAATTTCATGAATTCCTTGAATTCCACGAAACACTTCAATTCATGAATTCCACGAATTCCTTGAATGCCATGAATTTCATGAATTGCATGGATTCCATAAATTCGGTGAATTCCATGTATTCCGTGAATTCATTGAATTCCGTGAATTCATTGAATTCCATGAATTCCATGAATTCCGCGAATTCCATGAATTCCATGAATGTTATGAATTTCATGAATTCCATGAAATACATGAATTCCACGAATTCCATGAATGCCTTGAATGCGTTGAATTCCATAAATTCAACGAATTACTTGCATT
Organism: Andricus coriarius; assembly: GCA_932066315.1. Taxonomy (NCBI): domain Eukaryota; kingdom Metazoa; phylum Arthropoda; class Insecta; order Hymenoptera; family Cynipidae; genus Andricus; species Andricus coriarius. The sequence goes on along the minus strand of CAKNWT010253490.1, from coordinate 19,510 downwards.
CCATGAATTCCTTGAATTCCTTGAAATCAATTAATTACTTGAATTCCACGAATTCTTCGAGTTCCATGAATTACACGAATTCAGTGAATTCCACGAATTCCTTGATTTCCATGAAATACTTGAATTCCATGAATAACTAGAATTCCATGAATTCCACGAATTACTTAAATTCCACGAATTCCGTGAATTCTACAAATACCGTGAATACCATGAATTACGTGAATTCCATTAATTTCGTTTATTCCGTTAATTCCACAAATTCCTTGAATTCTTGGAATTACTTGCATTCCATGAATTCAAAGAACTAATTGTATTCCATGAATTCCTTGTTTTCCTTGAAATCAATTAATTACTTGAATTCCGCGAATTCTTCGAGTTCCATGAATTACACGAATTCAGTGAATTCCATAAATTCCTTGATTTCCATGAAATACTTGCATTTCATGAATAACTAGAATTCCATGAATTCCACGCATCACTTGAAATTCCGTGAATACCGGGAATTATACGAATTCCATGGATTCTATCAATTACTTGAATTCCATGAACTACTTGAATTTCAGGAATCCGTTGAATACCATGAATTCGATCAATTACTTGATTTTCATGAATCACTTGAATTCCATGAATTCCATGAAAATGTTGAATTTCATGAGTTCCTTGACTTGCATGAATCCTTGAGTTCCATGCATTCCGTGAATTCACGGAATTCCGTCAATTCCATAAATTCCTTTAATACCTCAAATTCCAGGAATTCCTTTCATACCTTGAATTCCGTGAATTCCATGAATAACTTGAATTCCAGGTATTCCTCGAATTCCAGGAATTCCTTGAATTCCGTAATTTTGTTGAATTCCATGACTTTCGAGAATCAAATGAATTCCATGAATTCCGTGAATTCCACGAATTCCTTGAATTCCGTTAATTCCTTGAATTACTTGAATGCCATGAATTCCTTCAATTGCATAAATTACTTGAATTCAATGAATTCCTCGAATTCAATGAATTCCTCGAATTCCTTGAATTCCTTGAATTACATGAATTCCTTGAATTCCCTAAATTACTTGAATTCTGTGAATTCCACGAATCCCGTTATTTCCTTGAATTCCATGAAATTCGAGACTTCCATGAATTCCGTGAATTGCATGAATTCCGAGAATTGCATGAATTCCGTGAATTGCATGAATTCCGTGAATTGCATGAATTGCGTGAATTGCATGAATTCCGTGAATTCCATGAATTCCGTGAATTCCACGAATTCCTTGAATTCCGTGAATTTCATCAATCCTATGATTTGCATGAATTCCTTGAAATCCATGAATTCCTTGCATTCCATGGATTCCTCGAATTCCATAAATTCCGTGAATTTCATGAATCCCGTGAATTCCTTGAAATCCATGAATTTCATGAATTCTTTGTATTCCATGAATTCCGTGATTTTGTAGAATTCCATGAATTTCGAGAATTAAATGAATTCCATGAATTCCATCAATTCCGTGAATTCCATCAATTCCGTGAATTCCATAAATTCCCTGAATTCCATAAATTACGTTAATTCCATGTATTTCGTGTATTCTGTGAATTCCGTGTATTCCATGAATTCCATGAATTCCATGAATTCCTTGAATTCCATCAAATTCCTTGAATTCCATGAATTTCGTAAATTAAATGAATTCCTAAAATTCCATGAATTTCGTGAATTTCTTGAATTCTTGGAAATATCTGAAATACTTGAATTCCGTGAATTCCATGAATTCCATGGATTCCATGAATTTCATGAATTCCTTGAATTACGCCAATACCGGGAATTATACGAATTCCATGGATTCTATCAATTACTTGAATTCCATGAACTCCTTGAATGTCGGAAATGTCTTGAATTCCATGAATTCCATGAATTACTTGAATTTCATGAATCACTTGAATTTCATGAATTCCTTAAATTCCATGAAAACTTTGAATTTAATGTATTCCGTGAATTCCATGTATTCCGTGAATTCATTAAATTTCATGCATTCCTCGAATTTCGGGAAATCCATGAATTTTGAGAATTCCGTGAATACCATGAATTTCGTGAATACCGGGAATACCGTATATTCCATGAACTCCACGAATCACTTGAATTCAATGAAATCCATGAATTCTTTGAATTACTTGAATTCCTAGCATTTCACGAATTCTTTGAATTCCACGAATTTCTTGAATTCAGTGAACTACTTGAATTGCATGAATTCCTTGAATTCCATTAATTATTTGAATTCCATGAATTCCTTGAATTCAATTAATTCCGTGAATTGCATGAGTTCTGTGAATTGCATGAATTCTGTGAATTCCATGAATTGCTCGAATCCCTTGAATTCCGCGAATTCCACGAATCCTATGATTTGCTTGAATTCCATGAATTTCGTGAATTCCGCCAATTAAATTAATTAATCAAATTCCAGGAACTTCGTGAATTCCATGAATTACGTGAATTGCATGAATATTTTGAATTGCATGAATTCTTTGAGTTGCATGAATTCTTTGAATTCCACGAATTACTTGAATTCCAGGAATTCCTTCAATACCTTGAATTCCGTGAATTCAAAGAATCCCGTGATTTCCTGAAATTCGTTGAATTTCGTGAATTCCATGAATCCCGTGATCACCTTGAATTGCATTAATTCTATTAATTCCTTGAATTCCTCGAATTCCTTGAATTCCTTGTAGTCCATGATTTCCTTGAATTCCAATAATTCCTTGAATTCAATGAATTGCGTGAATTGCATGAATTCTGTGAATTCCATGAATTCCTTGAATTCTAGGGGAATTCTTGAATACTAGGGGTAAGCGTGACACTAACCGATTCGGGTAGTGTTTTTAGGTGGATAGTTTCTTGTAGTAAATAACTACAAGTGTGGGCTCACCACGCCCACGACCGTCAACAGCAACGCAGTAGTATCAGACGGTCACCCATCCAAGTACTAACCGCGCTCAACACTGCTTAACTTCAGTGCTCTAACGAGAACTGGTGCTTCCAGCGTGGTATGGCCTTGAATTCCATAAATTCAACGAATTACTTGCATTCCATGAATTCCTTGAATTCCTTGAAATCCATTAATTACATGAATTCCACGAATTCTTCAGAGGTTCCACGAATTAAACGAATTCAGTGAATTCCATGAATTCCTTGATTTCCATGAAATACTTGAATTCCATGAATAACGAGAATTCCATGAATTTCTCTGAATTACTTAAATTCCGCGAATTCCGTGAATACTATAAATTCCGTGAATTTCGAGAATTCCAGGAATTCCGTGAAATACTTGCTTTCCATGAATTCCTTCCATTCCATGAATTTCCTTAATTCCATAAATTACTTGAATTCCGTGAATTCCCTGAATTCCTTGAATTCCATGAAGTCCGTGAATTGCATGAATTCTGTGAATTCCATGAATCCCACGAATTCCATGAATCCCATGAATTCCATGAATCACTTGAATTCCAGGAATTACTTGAACACCGTGAAATCCATGAATACCGTGATTCCTGGAATTCATGGCATTCAAGTATGTCACGGAATTCAAAAATATTCATGGATTTCAAGGAATTCATGGAATTCAAGTGATTCATGGAATTCAAGTACTTCATAGAATTCATGAAATTCAAGACATTCCTGAAATTCAAGTAGTTCATGGAATTCAAGTAACTGATAGAATCCATGGAATTCCTAAAATTCCCGGTATTCACGGAATTCAAGGAATTCACGGAAATCATGGAATACACGAAACACATGGAATTCACGTTATTCGTCGACTTCACGGAATTCATGAAATTCACGGAATTGATGGAATTCTTGAATTTCATGGAATTCGAGGAAACCACGGGATTCATGGAAGTCACGGAATTCAAGGAATTCACGGAATTTAAGGAATTCACGGAATGCAGAGAATTCACGGAATCCATGCAATTCACGGAATTCATGGAATTCAAGGAAATCATGTGTTACATGGAATTCACGGAATTCAATGAATTCAAAAAATCCATGGGATTCAAAGAAATTCATAGATTTCAAGGAATTCGTGGAATTAAAGTATTTCAAGGAATTCACGAAATTCATGGAATTCAAGGAATACTCCAAACAAATGTGACTCACGTTATTCGTGGGATTCACGGAATTCATGGAATTCAAGCAAATCATAGGATTCATGGATTTCAAGGAATTCATGGAATTCATCGAATTCAAGTATTTCTTGGATTTCAAAGAATTCATGGAATTCACGAAATCCATGGAATTTGAGCAATACATTTAATTTACGGAATTCTAGAAATACATGGAATTCAAAGAATTCTCGAATCTCATGGACTTCAAGGAAATCACAGGATTCATGGAATTCACTGAATTCAAGGAATTTGTGGAATTCAAGAAATTCACAAAATTCAAGGAATTCAAGGAATTCATGGAGTTCAAGGAATTCATGGAATTGGTGGAATTCAAGGTATTCATGGAATTCGGGTAGTGTCACGCTTACCCCTAGAGGCTCGCTGAAAGGGAAATAGCTTAATGATATACATACAAGTGATACATGGATTGCAAGAAATTCATGGAATTCATGGAATTCAGGTATTTCATGGAATTCAAGGAATTCATGGAATTCACAGAATTCATGCAATTCACGCAATTCACTGAATTCAAGGAATTAATTGAATTCAAGTAATTCATGGAATTCATGGAATTCAAGACATTCCCGAAATTCAAGTAGTTCATGGAATTCATGTAATTGATAGAATCCATGGAATTCGTATAATTCCCGGTATTGACGTATTTCAAGGAATTCATGGAATTCGCGGAATACACGAAATGCATGGAATTTGAGGAATTCATGGAATGCAAGCCAAGATTTCCAAGAATGCAAGGAATTCACGAAATTCATGGAATTTGAGGAATTCATTGAATTTACGAAGTTCATGGAATTCACGGAATTCATGGAATTCACGGAATTCATGGAATACACGGAATTCACAGAATACACGAAATACATGGAATTCACGTAATTGATGGAATTCACGGAATTTATGGAATTCACGGAATTGATGGAATTCGCGGAATTCATGGAATTCATTTAATTCTCGAAATTCATGGAATTCAAGAAAATCACGGAATTCAACAAAATCAAAAAATTCATGGAATACAAAGAATTCATTGAATTCATGGATTTCAAGGAATTCATGGAATTCATGGAATTCATGGATTTCAAGGAATTCATGGAATTCATGGAATTCATGGAATTCAAGCAATTCATGAAATTCCAAGAATTCATAGAATTCAAGAAATTCGTGGAATTCATGGAATTCAAGGAATACATGGAATTCGAGTAATGCCTGGAATTCCAGTAATGCCTGGAATGCAAGTAATTCATGGAATTCATGTATTTCATGGATATCATGGGATTCATGGAATTCGCGGTATTCGCGGAATTCACGGCATTCAAGGAATTCAAGGAATTCATGGAATTCCCGGAATTCACGGAGTTCAAGGAATTCATGGAAATCAAGGAATACACGAAACACATGGAATTCACGTTATTCGTGGAATTCACGGAGTTCTAGTAATTCATGGAATTCATGTAATTCATGGATATCATGGGAATCGTGGAATTCGCGGTAATCGCGGAATTCACGGCAATCAAGGAATTCAAGGAATTCATGGAAATTCATGGGATTCCCGGTATTCACGGAGTTCAAGGAATTCATGGAAATCAAGGAATACACGAAACACATGGAATTCACGTTATTCGTGGAATTCATGGAATTCATGGAATTCATGGAATTCATTGAATTCATGGAATTCAAGGAAACCATGTGATTTAGGGAATTCACGGAATTCAAAGAATTCAAGGAATCCATGGAATTCAAAAAATTCATGGATTTCAAGGAATTCGTGGAATTCATGGCATTCATGGAATTCAACGAATTCATGGAATTCAAGAAAATCATAGGATTCATGGAATTCACGGAATTCAAGAAATCCGAGGAATCCATGGTATTCAAGGAATTCGTGGATTTCGAGGAATTCGTTTTATTTACGGAAGTCACGAAATTCATGGAATTCAAGGAATTCATGGAATTCCAGCAAATCATAGGATTCATGGAATTCACAGAATTCCAGGAATTCGAGGAATCCATAGAATTCAAGGAATTCATGGATTTCAAGGAATTCATGTAATTCATGGAATTTATGGAATTCGTGGAATTCATGGAATTCATGGAATTTATGGAATTCATGGAATTCAAGAAATTCATGGAATTCACGAAATTCGTGGAATTCTCGAAATTCATGGAATTCACGAAATTCGTGGAATTCTCGAAATTCATGGAATTCAAGGAAATCACGGGATTCATGGAATTCACGGAATTCAAGGTATTTGAGGAATTCCTGGAATTCAAGTAATTCATGGAATTCAAGGAATTCGTGGAATTCAAAGCATTCGTGGAATTCAAGGAATTCATGGAATTGAAGGATATCATGTGCTTCATACAATTTACGGAATTCAGTGAATTCAAGGAATCCATGGAATTCGAAAAAATGCATGGATTTCAAGGAATTCATGGAATTCAAGTGTTTCGTGGAATTCAAAGAATTCATGGATTTCACGAAATTCATGGAATTCAATGAATACACGAAACAAATATGATTCACGTTATTCGTGGAATTCACTGAATTCATGCAACTCACGGAATTCATGCAATTCACGAAATTCATGGAACTCAAGGAAATCAGAGGATTCATGGAATTCACGGAATTCAGTTAACCCAAGGAATCCATGAAATTCATGAAAATTCATGGAATTCACGAAATTCATGAAATTCAAGGAATACACGAAACGAATGGGATTCACGTTATTCGTGGAATTCACGGAATTCGTGAAATTAACGGAATTTGTGGGATTCCAGCAAATCATAGATTCATGGAATTCAAAGAATTCGAGGAACCCATGGAATTCAAGGAATTCATGGATTTCAAGGTATTCATGGAATTCATGGAATTCACGGATTTCATTGAATTCACGGAATTCGTGGAATTCATGGAATTCAAGTATTTCATGGATTTCAAAGAATTCACGGAATTCGTGGAATTCAAGGAATTCAAGGAATTTATGGAATTCAAGGAAATCATGGGATTCATGGAATTCGCGTAATTCAAGGGATTCGTGGAATTCAGGGATTCATGGATATCAAGGAATTCATGGAATTCATGTAATTCAAGTATTTCATGGAATTCAAAAAAATTCATGGATTTCAAGGAATTCATGGAATTCATGGAATTAAAGTATTTTATGGAATTCGAAGAATTCACGGAATTCACGAAAATCATGGAATTCAAGATTTTCATGGAATTCAAGGAATTCATGAAATTCAAGTGATTCATGAAATTCAAGTAATTCATGGAATTTATGAAATTCAAGAGATTCCTGAAATTCAAGTAGTTCATGGAATTCAAGTAACTGACAGAATCCATGGGATTCCTCAAATTCCCGGTATTCACGGAATTCAAGGAATTCATGGAAAACATGAAATACACGAAACACATGGAATTCATGTTATTCGTTGACTTCGCGGAATTCATGAAATTCACGGAATTCATAGAATTCTCGAATTTCATTGAATTCGAGGAAACCACGGATGTTTTGAACCGAAACAACTTTTAATGAACTGTTATTATGGAAAGTTCAAAGTAATTAACTTTCTCATCAAAGGGAGAATCTCTTAGTTCGATTCCTATACATTAAATATGCGGGTGGCTCGAACAAAAAATGTCAGGAAAAAAATTCACAGTGAAAACAACAGTTTTATAATGAAATATGTGTCTTTAATGAGTTTCGCAATAAGGTGCAATTCAGCTTATAATTACCGAGCACGCACTTAAATGTCACCATGGTCACAGGCAATTTGCGACTGACTCAAGTTTACGTATCCTGTAACGTGAGGAATTTCGTTGATTCGCACAGATCCTTTATACGATAAGGCTTAGTGTGCTAAATATAAATGTATCGATTAGACCTTCTACATACAAACAGGTTTCGATATTTATTCTAGTAGACTTAGCTTTTACGAAATATTCAGAATATAATATGATAAGGATAATCCTAACAACGGGATTCATGGAATTCACGGAACTCAAGGTATTAAAGGAATTCCTGGAATTTAAGTAATTCATGGAATTCAAGAAATTCATGGAATTCAAGAAATTCATGGAATTCAAAGGAATTTGAGGAATTCATGTAATTTACGGGATTCACGAAATACATGAAATTCCAGGAATTCATGGAATTCACAGAATTCATGCAATTCACGGAATGCCTGGAGTTCAAGGAATTCAAGGAATTCACGGAATTCATGGAATTGAAGTATTTCATGGATTACATAGAATTCATGGAATTCACGAAATTCATGGAATTTTGAGGAATTCATTTAATTTACGGAATTCAAGGAATTCATGAAATTCAAGCAAATCATAGGATTCAAGAAACTCACGGAATTCAAGGAATTCGAGGATACATATTTTACCTTAATATATGTTAGTGTTGATTAAATCAATTTCTTCGCAACAACAACAAAAAATCTAGAGTTCACGGTAGTTAAAGAACCACAAAAGTTGCTGTCTAGGTTGCGTAATTGGTCTTCTAGACAATGAATTTGCAGTTTTTATGGTTACAACTCGCGTATGTCCATCTTTACCCGGGTGTGTTTCCACAATTCTTCCTAAATCCCACTTTGATGGCGGAAGAAGCTTGTCTTTGATAAGTACCATTTCGTTTACTGCAATATCTTCATTACAGGTTTGCCATTTATTTCTCTGTTGTAACGTATGCAAATAATCCTGATACCAAACACGCCAAAAGTGTTCTAATATACGGCGAAGCTCTTGCCATCTCAAACTACGATTTTCACTTAAATCTCAGACAGAGGGTTCGGGTACGGTTACTATTGGCCCTCCAATTAAGGAATGACCCGGAGTAAGAGGTGCAAAATCGTTCACATCATTATGTAACGGACCAATTGGCCGGGAATTGAGTCATTCTTCAATTTGACACAGAAGAGTTGTAAATTCCTCTATGGAAAGAGTGTGACTACCTATCTTCCGTTTGAGATGATGCTTAACGCTCTTTACGCCTGCTTCCTATAATCCACCAAAGTGGGGAGCAGTCACCGGTATGAAATGAAGCACATGATTTCCTTGAATTCCATGAATTCCTTGAATTCCGTGAATTCCTTGAATTCCTTGAATTCCATGAATTCCTCGAATTCCATGAATTCCTTGAATTCCACGAATTCCTTGAATTCCATGAATTACTTGAATTCCATCAATTCCTTTAATTCCTTGAATTCCGTGAATTTCATGAATCCCGTGATTTCCTTGAATGCCATGAATTTCGAGAATTCCATGAATTTCGTGAATTCCAAGAATTTCGTGAGTTCCAAGAATTTGGTGAATTCCATGAATTCTTTGAAATCCATTAAATACTTAAATTCCACGAATTCCATGAATTCCATGAATTGCATGAATTTCTTGAAATGCATGAATTCCTTGAATTCCATGGATTCCTCGAGTTCCTTGAATTCCGTGAAATCCATGAATCCTATGATTTGCTGGAATTCCATGAATTCCTTGAATTCCACGAATTTCGTGACTTCTGTAAATGAAATGAATTCCTCGAAATCCACAAATTCCTTGAATTCCATGGATTCCTCGGACTTCTTGAATTCCGTGAATTCCGTAAATCCTATGATTTGCTTGAATTCCATGAATCCCTTGAATTCCATGAATTTCTTGAATTCCCTGAATTCCTTGAATTCCTAGAATTCCATGAATTCCTTGAATTCCATGAATTCCTTGAATTCCATGAATTCCTTGAATTCCATGAATTCCTTGAATTCCATGAATTCCTTAAATTCCATGAATTCCGTGCATTTCACGAATTCCGTGAATTCCACGAATAACGTGAATCCCATTTGTTTCGTCTATTCCTTGAATTCCAGGAATTTCGTGAATTCCATGAATTCTTTGAATTCCACGAATTACTTGACTTCCATGAATTCCATGAATTCCTTGAAATCCATGAACTTTTTTGAATTCCATGAATTCCGCGATTTCCTTGAATTCCATGAATTCCATTAATCCTATGATTTGCTTGAATGCCATGAATTCCTTGAATTCCATGAATTTCGTAAATTCCGTAAATTGAATGAATTCCTCAAATTCCATGAATTTCGTAAATTCCATGAATTCTTCGAAATCTATGAAATACTTTAATTCCATGAATTCTATAAATTCCATGAATTCCATGAATTCCACGAATTCCATGAATTCCATGAATTCCTTGAAATCCATGAATTCCTTGAATTCTATGGATTCCTCAAATCCCTCGAATTCCGTGAATTCCATGAATTCTATGATTTGCATGAATTCCATGAATTTCGTGAATTCCGTCAATTAAATTAATTAATCAAATTCTTTGAATTCCATGAATTACGTGAATTGCATGAATTCTTTTAATTCCACGAATTGCTTGAACTCCAGGAATTCCTTTAATACCTTGAATTCCGTGAATTACATGAATTCCTTGAATACCATGAATTCCAAGAATACCATGAATTCCTTGCCATCCATAAATTCTTTGAATTCCATGGATTCCTCGAATTCTGTGAATTCCATGAATCCTATGATTTGCTGGAATTCCATGAATTCCTTGAATTCCATGAATTTCGTGACTTACGTAAATCAAATGAATTCCTCAAAATACACGACTTCCTTGAATTCCATGGATTCCTCGGATTTCTTGAATTCCGTGAATTCCATAAATCCTATGATTTGCTTGAATTCCATGAATTCCTTGAATTTCGTGCATTTCACGAATTCCGTGAATTCCACGAATAACGTGAATCCCATTTGTTTCGTGTATTCCTTGAATTCCATGAATTTCGTGAATTCCGTAAATTAAATGAATTGCTCAAAGTCCATGAATTTCGATAATTCCATGAATTACTTGAATTCCAGGCATTACTTGAATTCCATGTATTCCTTGAATTCCACGGATTCCATGAATTCCGTGAATACCATGTATCACTTGAATTCCATAAATTCCACGAATCACTTGCACTCCGCGAATTCCTGGAATACCATGAATTCCTTGAATTCCATAAATTATTAGAATTCCAGGAATTTCCTAAATACTTTGAATTACGTGAATTCCATGAATCCCGCGATCCTTGAATTCCATGAATCCCGCGAT
>CAKNWT010253486.1:11851-26124 GCA_932066315.1 Andricus coriarius | reverse complement strand
AAAGAAAGGGAGATAAAAACAACTGCAATAATTACAGAGGTATGAGCATACTAAGTACCATAAGTAAAGTATACTCAAAAATACTTATTCGTAGGGTAATGGAAATTATAGAAGAAAAGATATGGGAAGTCCAAAGTGGATTTATGCCAGGAAGATCATGCACAGATCAGATATTCAGCTTAAGACAGATCACAGAAAAAAGATTAAGAGTAGGAAAGAAAGTTTTCTGTGCATTTGTTGACCTAGAAAAAGCGTTTGACAAGGTAAAAGAAGTAAACTTTGGGAAGTCCTTAAAGAGTACGGAGTCCATGGATGGCTCCTACAAGCAACACAAACAATATATGCAGGCAGTAAAGCGAGTGTAAGGGTTAATGGGAAACTGAGTGAATGCTTCGATATTTTTCAGGGTGTTAGACAAGGATTCGTTATGTCCTCATGGCTATTTATCATATTTATGGACAAGTGTCTAAGAATGGCCCTCTTCGACGAAGAAGGTGTAGATCTCGAAACGGTGAAGGTGCGTGGTTTGGCTTTCGCAGATGACAAGATTGTTATGGCAGTCAATCGAAGGCTTACAAAGAATGTTGTACAAACTTAATACAAGCATGAAGAACATGGGCCTTAAAATTAACGTAAATAAAACAAAGGTAATGGTATTTGAAGGAAAAGGTGAGAAAACAATATGCAACATTGTCCTGAATGATGAGAGATTAGAGCAAGTTGACAAATACGTATATCTAGGTAGCTTATTCACTAGCGACGGAAAAATAGATAAGGAGTTAGATAGGCGCATTAATGAGGGTAAGAAGGCTATCGGTAGAGCAGGGTCCATTCTCAGAGATAAATACAAATCAAAAGAAACTAAAATGACCGTATATAAAACTTTAATTGTACCGCCTATACTATACGGTAGCGAGACATGGACATGTCAAAAAAAGGACATGAGTAAACTTAACGCGATTGGTATGAAAGCTCTGCGCATAATATGCGGGAAAACACTGATGGGCAAAGTCCGAAACGAGATGATCCTCAAAGAATGTGGTACAGGGGAGACACTAGTAAATATATGGGAAAGAAATCAGTTAAGATGGTTCGGACATCTTGAAAGAATGAAAAATGAACGACTGACCAAACAGGTGTATAAAGGTAAAGTAAATGGCAAAATGCCTAGAGGTAGATCGCTGAAAGCATGGATAGAGTCTGTGAATGAGACACTAATCCGAAGAGACATAAGAAGCCATAAAATCAGGAGAACTTGCATAAAAAAACGCATGGAGCTGGAGGAAGCTAGTGAAGTATGCCAGGACAGAAAAGTTTGGTGACAAATAATTTATAAAAAGAATATGAGTAGAGTGAATGATGCCTGAAACAAAGACCTTGGATACTAATGGGCCCAAGTGGGGAGCCACACATAACAATTTTGTGAGAAACTCCACGTGGGGTGATCGCTAGAGAGATTGATCAGCAACCTGTGTCGGAGCAGTGTTGCGGAGTGAACGTGTTATTTAAATAAGTAACACGAGCGCTCTAGATCAATCTAAAATATCTATACCTTACACCTATATACCTATCTACGCTATACCTATATACCCATTCTCACACTACTACTTTCCAACCGAGCAATTCACGCCTACCCCGAAAGGGAAACGGCTTAATGGTATAATAATAATTCTATGTGTAATATTTTATATTATCGATCCACGTTTCTTAATAGAAAATTGCTTGAATGAAAAAAAATTGTTTAAACAATGACACGACGTTTTTAACAGAATTCACTACTCCTCGAAATCATTCAATATTATGTTTAATTCAGAATATACGATTTCAAAAATATTGTTGGAAAAATAATTGTTTAAACAAATTATATTTGTTTAAACAATTAAAAAATGGTTAATATATTCTTTCTATATACTATACAGTCAGAAAAATAATATGTATTTTATTTTATATCATTTTTTTAGTTATCGAAAAAAAACTGCTTAAGCAAATGAAAATTGTTTAAACAAATAGAAATTTATTAAATATTAAAAGATATTTATCAAAATTATATAATTATTCAACAAAAAGTAGCATAGGATACCAATTTGAGAAAAAACTGGACATCTCTGCGTCAATTTTTAGAAATTTTAAGAATAAACAATAAGTAATTGTTTAAATAATTACATAATGTATTTTTTAAATTACTACTCCAAACCATGACAAATCAGAAAATACGATTATTTTTTACATTTTTTGGGAATAAATAATTATTTAAATAAGTTACATTTGTTTAAACGATTAAAAATTGTTTAAAAAGTCATGAGAAATATTCAAATTATCCATGAGTATTAAAAAGACGACGGAAATTGCTAAAAAGTAACGATAATACGTAAAAATGTAATTGTTTTATTTTTGGGTCATATTTGGGGCGCTGTGGGGGTTTAAGGGTGGGTTAAAAATAAAAGTTATTAGTATGGTTTTATTTCATAGGTACTCGTCTTCAATCCCTAAAAAAGTTGGTACGTTTCGACCAAACCCTGAAGTATGAGTTCAATTTTTCGAAAATGCAAAATTTCCCCATGTTAATTAAATGGGATTTTGAAGTGCCCGGTGGCACGTGTTAATATTCGAATTTCGAAAAAAAAGATTAGGGACTTTTTTTCTCTGGAAATGGAAACTTTTGGGGATGTTGTTTTGATTAATATCATATTTTTGAAGTTCTCTAGATAAGGGAGCCATGATCTTTTGATCAGTTCCAAAATTCATCATGAATATTTGTAAAAATAAAGCTTGTCATGATACCCTTTAATGAAATCTATCCGATAAAAAACATGATAACAGAATTATGATAGCAAAAAAAAATATCGTTAAAAACTATTTTGACAACTGTATACCCCCCTCCCCTATCCCTCTCACCGCGAACAAACTGCTGACTGAAGGCCCCAAGAAAGATGGTAACCCTAAAATGCAATATCCAACATTTCGACATTTTACCATTAAAATGGCCATCCGCGCCACATTACCCGCTTATGAATAGTGTTGAAATAAGCCTTTCATTTGCAGATGTTAACTAACTTAACCATTTGTGACACATGACATCCTTCGGAAAAGTCAGACGATCAGTATTGTCATAATAGATAAGAAGCACCCAAAACAAACTTTTCGCGATATAAATTAAACAATTATCTTAATTAAACTAATTTTTACACTATTTTTCATTACATTAATAAATCCATATACTGAACCTAACCTCACTCGTTCATAATACGCAGATTTTTACAAAAGCGAGCGGGCCGTATTTCCTGCCGCGCCAAATTCCAAATTCGCATAATTGCATGTGATTTCAAGGAAAATTTAAAATGATTTTATAGGTTTTTATATTAACACTAGAAGTACCGGAATTTTCTGATGATTTTTGAATGATTTCTGAATTTTGTTTTGTGCGTATCTAATATTTCCGAAAAAATGGTCAAACACTCCTATTTATAAATAATTTAAAGTCACAAAACGCCATCTCGCTACAAGCAACCGCTGCGGAGATTTACCACTTCAAAAATCGAAAGGGGTCAATTATTGACCCCGCTCGGTACTTCTAGTGTTAAGAATAAAATAAAAACCACGGTCATTTTCGGTTTTCAAGCCCATTGACTGGTCACCTTGCCAAAGGTATAAATATTTCGAAATAAGTCTATGTAAAGGAAAAAATCATCCTCGTTTCAATAGTTTGCTAGCTCTAAGTGATTCACCTGAAAAAACTCAATAAATCAACTTGTCAAGTTTCTGCTATTGTTCGAGACAAAACCATTCATAAAACGGTTATCACTAGGATTTAAATTTATTTTTTGAAGCATTATCCGTATTTACGTACGCATGTATGTATGTATTAATCATTCATTGCACAATTGCACATTACTTTTCCCAGTAGAGAAAAAATAAAGTATCAAAGTCAGTTCAGTTTAACTATGTATTCGCTATTGATTACAAGTCGCGTTATTAGACCTATAGGATCCGCACCAAAAAAGAATTAGTTAGTTGAATTTGAATTGAAATTCGCGATTCAGTAGACATAACATCTTCATGCAGATTCTATGAAACATGATAAAGAATAAGTATTAGAATCTTTCAGTTATACATTGGAGCAATAGTATATTGTGTCCCAATGGAGCAAAGTAGTCTTTTTATGTTCGAGCTTGAATTTTTGTAATCACGCGAGACCTTAAAAAGACTACGCTGCCTTGACAGACAATATTTTATGTAATAAGAGTATGGTTTCCGAGTTTTCTCATAAAACTACGTCTCAGGTTTGAGGTTTGTTTAAAGGGACAAGTACCGCGCAGAACAACAGTGCGCGAGGGTCGAAGTAACGAACGCACATTCGCGCGCATTTCCTGCGGTCATCAAAGTGCATTTTTACGGCTGGCGGCCGGTAAAGTACCCCACCACCGACAAAACCATACTATGTTGCTCCAAGTCACGCCGAGAAAACGAAGAATCCATACTCGCGTTACATAAATACTTGTACTTATGTATCAGGTGAAGTTTTGTAACTAAAGATGTGAAATAGAAGTAGGAAAAGCTATCATTCTTTTTTTTTCTTTCGCAACAAAGGTCTCACAAGATGTGAGCCCCATGGACGAATCTCCTGGTGAACCTTTGACAGAACTTCTTGGGGAAAGTGGAGACATCAATCAAACAGATTCATGTGGACGGACTGTTTTACACACACTCGCTGCAGATGGAAATGCATCATTGTTGGAATTGGCTTTGGCTGCCTGTCCCCAGGTAAAAATAACTACACTTTACTGAACAAATAAAATTCTTTTTCACTTGAATAAAATTAAATCGAATTATTTTATTAAGAATAATTTTTCTTTAAAGATCATAAAAACGCTTTTTTTAATGCAGACAAATCTTTGTAATATTATTAAAACAGGCGAAATTGGAAGCTACTGATCGGCATGGACAAACGCCTTTAAATCTGGCAGCGAGACACGGTTATGCGGATGTAGTCAGGGTTCTTTTGGCTGGAGGAGCTTCTGCCGATCATGCGGATTGTGATGGGTGGACAGCTTTGAGAGCTGCTGCTTGGGGTGGACATACGCAGGTGCTTTCAGAATTACTAATAATAAAAACCTTATAATTAAAACATTGTAAAATCCTTTCCAGTGATCACAGCGATTCAGTAGTTGAATTTTAAGGAAATCACGGACTTTTTTGAAGTATAAGGGATTTCTTAAATCGGGATATTTTTCAATTAAAACTACTAGTGAAATAAACAAAAGTCTAACAGAATTCTAATTCGATTAGCAACTAAAATAAAATTTGGACCGCGGGGACTGTGTCTATAAATGAATAAAAAATATTAATAAAAATTACTAGGCCAGGCGGCAGAGCAAAAAAATGGTCATTTTTAACATTAATTCCGACTAAAGAAATCATGGTTTTAAAATGTTCTTTGAGTCAATATAAGGAACCGTTTTCGTTATCCCCCTCTCCAAACCTCTGCGTATCTTTTGGCAGTGGCGTAAATTTTCTAAAAACAGTTTTTTATTTATAACTCGTTTGTTTATGGTTTTTTTGCAAACTCCGCGTCTACAAGAATTGAAGTACATAAAATTCTCCACAAAAAAGGTTGTATTGATTTTTTTCATACGACCCATATTTTTCGAATAATAGTCGGGAAAAGTAAAAAAATTTGTAAAAAATGTTGAAAACTTGCACTTATACTAGTTCTGAAATGTCGTTGGATAAATTTATGCACTAATTGTCGGTAAGATCAATGTTAATAAATAAATAATACATTAAAAACTTATTTTTTATTTTTATAAATAACTTTATTAATGGAATAAATGCTTCTATTATATACGGGATTCACAATTGCGAGTCTATGTATATAAGTATTTGAGACCACTAACTCGAAAAATGTAAAGAATAGCTTACTTCCTTAGTCGTTGGAATGTTGAGAAACATCTACATACATTTATGGTTGATTTTGAACCAATTTATTTAGATTGTTACATTTTCCAAATAGAAAAAGAAACAATCAAAAGTTTAATGTATTTCTAACATTACTAATATTTAATGCATTCTTCTTTCAAAAATTGTAAATAAAAAAGAGGTTTCTTTCCAGAAATTGAGGTAAAACTATTTAGACTCAATTGAAAGAATTCTGAAAATATTCATAAGCAAACCCTGCAGATTGGAACGAATGATGAGTTTAGTGTCTCTATTTAAAATTTTTTAACTTAAGATCGAAAAGAAATCTATTTTATCATGAATAATTTTATGCAAAATGAGCATAAAAGATTCACAATTTAAAAAAAAAAACAGAATTCCAAACTATCTCCCTTTTCGGCTCATCAGAGACAAAACTAACCAAATGAAAAAACAGGGAGAAAAAGAGAAAAAGTCAATCAAAAACCAACCTCTCACTTTTTCCTTTCTCCGTCCTTTTTATACTACCGGGGAACCAACATGTTTCGGGGCCAAATTAGATCCCCTCATCTGGGATTATTTATAGGAAAACTACAAGGTCTAATTAAAAATTATTGTGCTAGTTAAATAATCAAAACATAAAACCTGCAAGTAAAGAGGCATATACATACACAAATACACAGAAACATACATACGCATACATAAAAATACATATGTATACTTCCCCCTTTAAAGGTTACTATATGTAATTTTGTATTCATTAGTCAAAAAAAGCAAAGTGAAAAAGATACAAAAATTATTCTTTATAATAAGAATAAATAAGTATTTACAATTCTATCCTTGAAAGGGGGAAGTATACGTATGTGTTTTTATGTATGTGTATGTATGTTTCTGTGCATTTGTGTATGTATATGCCTCTTTTTAATTGCAAGTATTATGCTTTGATTATTTAACGATCATAATAATTTTTAATTAGACCTTGTAGTTTTCCTATAAATAATCCCTGATGAGGGGGTCTAAATTTGCCCCGAAACATGTTGGTTCCCTGGTAGTATAAAAAGGACAGAGAACGGAAAAAGTGAGAGGTTGGTTTTTGGTTGACTTTTTCTCTTTTTCTACCTCTTTTTTCATTTGGTTATTTTTGTCTCTGATGAGCCGAAGAGTGAGATAGTTTAAAATTCTGTTTTTTTTAATTGTGAATCTTTTTCATACTCATTTCGCATACAATTATTCATGATAAAATAGATTTCCTTTCGATCTTAAGTTTAAAATCTACATGCATTTTTCTTGTTACAGCCACGCGCTTGTCATTTCAGTTAACACTTGCTGAAAGTGGTGAGCCCTGTTCTACGCCAATGGTATTCGTCGTTTTTGTCTTGAATTACAATGATCCTAATTCAATTTTTTGGTACGCCTGTGACTGTCGGAATTATTGTCAAACAAAACTACGTACCGCCTGGCCTATACATTTTCTCCTGATTGTCAGTTAAATGTTGTCAAACTAAAATTACATAAGTTTATGGAATTGAAGAAAGCTCTAACTATTTAAACTGTGTATTTTTGTAGGTTTGATTAGGGAACGCTTTTAGAAAAAGCAAAGAGATAATATCAATAGTTGATGATTTATCTTGTGGAAGGCAATGAAAGTTAATATTACAGTACCGGCCAAAATTGTCAGTCCACTAAAAAAAAATTATATGAAAAACATGCCTCTCTGTTTTCGTAGTTATCCCAGCACGAAAGAAGTAAGATTTTTAAAACCCCGTAAGAAAGCTTATTAAATTCTGCGTCGATCGATCCCTACTTGAAGTTTTTTTGACAAACAGGGCCCGAGATCTAAGTAAGACCAAGATAAATGAAATATTTCCTGGTTCTTTAATTATGAAAAATGTAGAAGCGTGACCAAGACGATAATCGATTCGTCGAGCGGCAGTCTAACTTCCATCTTTTATTAACTCATAGGAAACAGCAGTGGAAGTTGAGAAACGAAAATTGATCAGAAACAGAAAATAGTTCGGTCTTTCTCACATGCTATCTCGGCCCCTATATATTGCAAAAACTTTAAGGGCATGTGATACTTCAATCGAGTTCAGTTCTCCCGGGTTTTTGTCCACAAAACTTAAGGTTTTTAAAAACTGAATTCGGAGATGCTACAAAATAGAATAACGGACGTCCCCGGACTCTTTTTTTAAGGGATAATAGCAAAAAAATGTATTCTGCTAAATAAAATTTTTCTGTATATGCACTATTTGGAGGTTAGGATCGGTTGTCAAGTCTCTGTCATTCCGATAATGTTGGTGTCTGTTGTACCGAGTGGCATAGAGGGCGTCGTAACGAGCATAAATTAAATTATTTATGAAATATATTTTTTGGATTGCCTACAAACAAGCTTAGTTCCGGGACATTAGTTACTATGTTTTATTACTTGTCCTAAGTTTTCGAACAAAAACATTATGTAGTTTGGAAGTAAAGCTGCGGGGAGAATTGTAACACACATAACCTCAAAATACACACATATTAATCAAATTTAGCAAACTGAAATTTTTTTAAATTATTCCACAACAGAAGAGTTCGGGGACGTCCGTTAGCATGTTCGACCAATTTATCTCGTCTTAATATTAATCGATTTGGATGAAACTGGGGTGAACATTTTTCCTGAAACCTTACAAATTTGAGGGAGGGGGAGATACGCTTTTTTCAAAAGTCGATTTTTTGTACCGCCCTAAATCATCATAAGTACGTTTTGCAAAATTCCGCCACAGATTGCACTCGACTATGCCAAGTCAAACTTATATAATACCGTAAATCTTAAACTTGCTTACGTTGCATGTGAGAGACACGGCACACTGTTTTGAATATGTATCCTGAATGTTATTAGGTGGTTGAGCAGCTTTTGGAACATGGGGCGAAGGTAGACTGCGCAGATTGGGATCAGCGAACGGCTTTAAGGGCGGCGGCCTGGGGAGGACACGAGGACATTGTTAAGGCACTCTTGCAGCACGGTGCTGACGTTAACAGAACTGACGATGAGGGAAGAACAGCCTTGATCGCAGCAGCCTACATGGGACACAGCGAGATCGTCGAACATCTTCTCGAGTTTGGAGCGAAAATCGATCACGCCGACAGCGATGGCAGAACAGCTCTAAGTGTGGCCGCATTATGCGTCCCTTCCAATCACGGCTACGCAAAAGTAACTATCTGTTTACACTTCATTTCCTCTTTAGAATCTTGAATTTATTCAGTATCTTACTAACATTTTTTTAATTATCCCTCACTTACATACTTACAGAAAACAAACTTTTATTAAGTATTAATAAGCTCTTTGAATCGATTAGATCCTTAATATTTGGATTTCCAGATGTCTTCCACACTAAAAAATAAAGTCTCAATTCATCAGATTAAGACTGAAATGTTTCGTGGTCTATATTTTCTTATTAAAACAAATAAGTAGCCGAAGTTTAAAAAAATCAATGATGCGAGTGTCTGCTATGTGCGGGTTTATCGTGGAATCCACCTTATACGATACTTAAATTATACCTCATGGAGATGAGCCCACTTGAACTTTAGTTTTTCCTGATATTAACTAATTTATTGAAGGACAAAAAAGGTATTTTTAGTAATGTTTAAAAATTTTCAATTTTGAAATTATTTAGTTTGAAATCTTCAATTTAGAATATTTGCAAATGTGAAATTATTCAGCCTGGAAAGCCTGATTTCAAAATCCTAAAATTTTTACGTAGATTATGACACCTACTTTTAGAACAAAAGTATCGGGTGAAATCAATACCTTGCTCGCGCAGCGGAGTTTCAAAAAATCTTTGGAAGAACGATCATCTAGAATTTTGATTATATAATATTGTTATGTTTTAGGTTGTTACGATACTTTTGGAAAGAGGAGCAGCTGTGGACCATCAAGATAAAGACGGGATGACTCCCTTATTGGTTGCTGCTTTCGAGGGTCACAGGGACGTTTGCGAGTTGTTGCTGGAGTATGAAGCGGATGTGGATCACTGCGATGCCACGGGACGAACTCCATTATGGGCGGCCGCGAGTATGGGTCATGGGTCCGTCGTTGCGCTTCTATTGTTCTGGGGCTGCTACGTTGACAGCATAGATAATGAGGGCAGAACTGTTCTCAGTGTGGCTGCTGCACAAGGTGGCACCGATGTCGTCAAACAGCTTCTTGACAGAGGTAGCCATCTATTTTCCTGCTCTTATTCAGATCAATCCATGTTGAACTTTGCAGTCTTCACAAATACCCGTTGCATTCATATTTTTTTCTTGCAGAACGAGATCGTTATCTGCTATGAGATACTAAGCTATGATGAATTGAGCTATGATTTTTTGAAAGAAATGATCTTTATCCTTATTTTTCAGTTAAAATACATGTAATACATTATTTATACATATTATTATCATATATAAAAAGTTGTAGGCTCCGGAAGCTACGATCATGGTTCCTTACAGCAACCAATCCCGACGTAACTGGAACGTGTACGTCATCCACTTCTGCTCCTTCTGTCCTAGAAAGTAAGCAAGAGCGGAAAATTTACGCGAAATAACATCGTGCAACACTGTTCCTTGGAGTCAGGTCTCTAGTCGCGTATGACCTTACGCGGCAGACAGGATAGTTGGAGATAAAGGTTTCACCTCTGGGTAATTTTTAAGAGCTATCAATATTTGTAGAATGTTATGAGGAATAGTGTTGACGGGCCAGATGAAGTGATCCCAGAAGTACAGCCTTTTGCATCCGATTTACGATGGAATAAGCCTGACGTCTTCGTACAGCCTACTCAGCTCGAAAAGAAGTGCTTGATATTTCGCCCGTTTTTCTTCCTTCTTTGCCGTGATATTACCATCGGCTGGTGCCGAGAATTCAAGCACGTTAATGATCTTAGTCTTTCGATCTTGGAGCACAATATCAGGCTGCATAGCACTGGTACGTTGATTGGCGGAGAATGAGAAATTCCAGTAGATCTTACACTGATAATTCTCCACAACGAACTCGAGCTCCCCCTGGACGTATGGCAAGACAGGCAATAGATCAACATAATAGAAGTTGATCTCAATCCAGCATACTTGAGAAACATGTTGGACAGACCCATCGAGAGCTCTTCTCTACGTATGAAGCCGTAGAATTGACCATGAAGGGGCTTGTCAGCATGTTCTGTTAGTAGAAGCGTATGTTCTGCTTCCTGTACACGACTTTTGAGCAAAAAAGGTGTTAGTGATGCTAGGCCATGTTTAGTGTCGCTGGAATCCAATAGGAGGCCAAGATCCTCTGCGGTACGGTATAGAAACGCCGCAGCATTGACGACTTCATGTTGATGTACGAGTCGCATAAGAGAATCTGTGCTATTTAGAACTGAGCAGGCTGTAGCCAGAACCGTTCTTCGATGGAGACACTCCAAGCTTAACAAGCCTCTACCCCCTTTATCTCGAGGGAGGTATATTCGAGGTACGGAAGATCTAAGATGATGACGTGGATAGATTGTCATCAACTGCGCCAAATGTGTAGAGCAGTACAGGAACTGTCAGCATATTGGTCTCCTGGATCTTATTCTTTCCAGACAATTCGGAAGCCCAAATTTTTCTGAGAATTTGGCGATATCTTTTTACAAGGGCCGTTTTTAACGCACGCACATTTTGGGTTTCCGCTTGCGGTATTCCAAGATATTTATATGTTTCTCCATTACCAAGCTGTTGAATGGTATTTCCGCCTATGATTTGAACATCCTGATCGTCACGTGATGGTGTAGTTTCTAGTCGTCCTTGGTGTAGGTGGACGCAGTTTGAGGTCGTCCATGTATAAAGGGTGGTTGACCTTATATTCTCTTCTGTTCGGCGGGTCATATAGGTATCCAGAGCTTTTGCCTCGGAAGACAATAGATAGAGGCAAGAGGGAGATGCAGAATAGTATCGGACTTAAAGAGTCTCCTTGGAAGACCCCCTCTTATATGTGATATAACTGGTAGTCACTTGTCTTTTGTCAGATGTTATGACAAATCTTGTCCGCCACAAGAGCATAAGCTCTTTTAGGCATCTCACTATTTTTGGATGCACCTCCAGGCTCTCAAGGAGCTGAATAAGTAGCTTATGGTTCGTGTCATCGAATGCCTTACAGTAGTCAATCCAAGCCACGGACAAATTGCGTAGATACCTGATCGAGTCTTGGGTAACACATCTGTCTATTAACAGGTTCTCCCAGCAACCTGCCAGCCCCCTCTTGCATCCATGTTGTTCAACTATTGCACTCCATACCGGCTCGATAGATGTTAATATCCTCTCTTTGAGGATACCAGTGAATATCTTGTAGCTGGTGTTTAAGCAAGCTATGGGCCTGTAGTTCTGTGGACATGATAAATCTCCGTTCTCAGGGATCAATACCGTGCGTCCTTCCACTAGCCACTGCGGGATGGGTTGTTCTCCGTTTAAGAAAGTAGTAAATATACGAGCTAGATATTGGTGCATAGATGTGAACTTCCTCCACCAAAAGTTGTTGATTTTATCTGGCCCTGGCGCTGAAAAGTTCTTAGTACTAGCGCTAACTTTCTTCTTTTCTTCAGCAGTAATTAGTGGACACACTTCCTCTGGAGCCTGCAACCTTTGCCTTTGGCAAAAGTTACGAAAGAGTGATATATCTGAAGCGTCTTCATTTAGCTGATAAGTATCTCCATACACTTTCTCCCAGAAGACTTGAATCTCTTCTCGGCTAGGCGGATTCTTAACGGCACGTGACGTTTTATTGAACAGACGGGAAGGATGAGTTGAAAAGGTGGAATTTTTCTGAATCCATTTTACTCGTCGTACAAGGCGCTGTTTCGCTGTTGAAAGAGATCTTATTTTTTGCGTCCAGTGCTGCTTGATGGTCAACAGTTTACACTTGTTCAGCGTGTGATTTGCTTTCCATAAGTTTCGAGCAAGTGCCCTAACTTTTGGAGTGAAGTTTTTATTTGATATTATGTAGCCAATCACGCACTGAATATTTGATGCATGCCGTCTCGCCGTTTCAATTTTAAACTGAAGCTGTGCAATACGCTCGCGAGTCTTACTGAGGCATACTGAAGTATCGTTACTTCTATTGTCGCTAAGCAGGGAGACCGCCTTCTCGTAAACAACACAGTTCAGATTCCAGAGATTAGCATCTTTGGGGAGCAAATCGGGGAGAACATTATTAGCTTAAGATAATTTGTCCATCCTGAGAAAGACTTTTTGATGGATAGCTCTAAAGTCGTCGCCTCGGTTCGGTCTTATTGCCACTCGTAACTGAACCAGGTCCTCCATCCGAGAGAGGCCTATTGTGGGTGGCCAAGTATGTGAGAACGAAATAAAGAAAACTTGTCAAATATTCGGGGTTTCGCGAAGCACAAATTGCGACTCGCTAAATCGGGGCGCCCTTCCTTATCGACCGCGAGTCCAGGCTGCGAGTCTCAGCGGCAGTTTTGAATTGAGAAATAAAAATAAGTCAATAAAATTGACTACAGAATATTGAAATAGTTTTTGCATGCATCATCTGCAAATGCACCAATTTGATAGATAAACCAACTTATGATTGTATGTAAATTGGCAAATTTATTAATTTACCCATTTTGAAATTATAACTTGGAAATTATAATTTGCGAATTTTGAAATTATATTTTTGAAATTATAAATTATGTATTTATTAAGTCACCCAGAAATAAATTTCAAAAACACCAAATTTGAATTCTGAAATTTCGAAATTAGGCTTCCTGCAAATTTATTTAAAAAATCCAAGTTTACCAAGCCCCCCAACTATAAATTACGATACTACCAAATTTTCCACGCTGATAATTCCAGTATTACGGAACAGGCAAGTGTCCCCTTTTCTTTATAAATTAAAAAATTTATCAATTCACATGTAATGTTGAAATTATCAATGTGGAAAATTGTTTAATATCAAAAATAACAGTTCGGCGACTTGATAAACTTGGAATTTATAAATAAATTTGCAGAGGGCCTAATTTTGAAATTTCAGAATTCGAATTTGGTGGTTTTGAAAGTTATTGCTGGATGAATTGATAAATTTTTTAATTTATAAAGAAAAGTGGACTTGATAAACTTGGAATTTATAAATAAATTTGCAGAGGGCCTAATTTGGAAATTTCAGAATTCGAAATTGATGGTTTTGAAATTTATTGCTGGATGAATTGATAAATTTTGTAATTTATAAAGAAAAGTGGACTTGATAAACTTGGAATTTATAAATAAATTTGCAGAGGGCCTAATTTGGAAATTTCAGAATTCGAAATTGATGGTTTTGAAATTTATTGCTGGATGAATTGATAAATTTTGTAATTTATAAAGAAAAGTGGACTTGATAAACTTGGAATTTATAAATA
>CAKNWT010253456.1:0-12930 GCA_932066315.1 Andricus coriarius | reverse complement strand
ATAAAGAAGCCTGGAATATTGTATTAACATAATAAAATACAGGAAATATATTTTTTATACGTCATTTTACATTTCTCGTCTAAACACTAATGCATTGTTATTATTATCATTATTATTATTTTTGCCAGTGTAGGGGCTGGAGCAGCAATGTAGGGTCTGCAGCGCCAATATAGGGTAGGGCCTAAAGCACCAAAGTAGGTTCAAATTAGGCCCTACTTTGACGCTAAACGTGGAAAAACGGCCCATATCGGACATTTTTATCGTAAAAGTAGGGTCTAAATTGAATTGAATTCGCTGCTTATTTTAAACCTACTTTGCTGCTTTAGCGCCTACTAAGATATGAGTTATAGCTTCAAAGTAGGGCCTAAATTTCGACTCGGGTCTATAAAGATCTTTTCGATTTTAAACTACGGAATTGATTTATATTTCCGGTTTTGTTTCTCGATTAAATCATAAGCGTATTCTTCGCTGTCAAAGATATCCTTCCACAATCCACAATCTACAAAATTACACACAAAAAATGTTCTGGTTATAGTTACTAGAAGCGTCTGGTAAAAAGATGACTAGTTATTTAAATCAGAAACTTCTGGTTAATATGACTGGAAAATTCTGGCTAATTATTAACTCTGCTTGATATTTTTTGGTTAAAAATATTCTAGATAATATTTCTGGTAACAGAAGTGTCGCGATCTTGTGCCGGTTTCCAGAGATATATCTTTTGGCTCATGTCGTTTTGCTCGACGTGTCAAGTGACGCATTGTAGTAAATGTCGAGTTCTCGAATAATCGCGATTTCTTTAATGAATTTTCAATTATATAAGTACAAATAATTATCGTGAACCCTGAATTTAGTGTTTTAGTAAGTGAAATCTCAGCGTTATCTGTTTACATGCATTGATACTTCCAAACTATGCACATATTTTTCGGATGTCCTTGAAAAATATTCTTAAACATATTAGCATTGTAGACTATTAATAAAAAAGTGAACGTTCCAGGATTTTGACATTAACAAAGTGTTCTAAGTGCATATTTGTAGAAAATCCCAAAGAAAATAGTCTTAACGCAGATTTCCGAAAACAGAATGACATCAACAATATGCTGTTTGCCTCGAGGACTGCATCTATCGCCAAATAGAGAGAGACGCAATTTTATCGAACCGGAATATATATTTTATACACTGTTTTCGGAAACTTTTGTTATATTATTTTCTTCGGATATCTGGTGGAGCTTACGAGAGCACCTGGTTAAGTTTATAAGAATATGTGTTTATGTTAACCAGAATGTTGTATACCTGAACTACCGGAGAAAACTGTCTACTAAAAAACTCTAGTTAGTTCCACCAAACAACCAGAAACTTTTGATACTTTTAACTAGAATTAATAGCAACGGCATATTTAGCATTCTATTTTTTGAGTGTTGTAAAAAAGAAAGGGAAAAGGGGAGATTTTGGTAAAAATTCTCGATTTTAGGGATTTTTCCCATTCAAAGGGAAAGGGGGGAAAGGAGGGTTAGGTAAAAAGGGGACGGGCTGTGATTCCTGTGTTATGTGGTTTGGCGAGAGGGCAAAAAAGAGGCAAAGAAGGAGTGCAACGAAAAATCAATCGGTATAAGATACTGGAATTTCATGAAAGGCTCGTTCAGGGTGTTACACCATTCCTCCATGTCGTCCCAGGAGTGAAATGAAAAAGGAAGAGAGGAACTGTAGGAAAATGGGAACACAGAATAAGGAAAACTGGAAAAGGAGAGGGAAAAAAGTTCTCATCTGAGAAAACTTGGCTATTCCACGGATGAGCTGACCCTGGAACAAGAGTCGAAAGGAGAGCGAGAGAGAGATCTCTCCTGGGTGGAAAAGCAGGAGGCAGAGGGAGAGAAAAGCAGGGAGGGAGTGACAGAAAGAAGGGTGCAGGGAGGTTCCCTGGTTGGCCTGTCAATACGAAGAGGTACGTGACCCAGGTACCAAATGACATATTCGGCTATGGGGAAAAGGGAACGCTCCTGTGAATCCAGGCAACCTCGTGCTTTGCAAGCCTGCCGCTCTTTCCGGCGCCATTTTCCACCAAACGAAAATAAAATATTAAATGTGAGAAAAACAACTGGCAGCATACATAATCTAATCAGGAATGTTCAAATTAATACGAAAAACTAAAAATAATAAGATCCTTTCTGTATCTCGCTTTCATATTTCTGAAGAAAAATAATTAGATTCTATTTTAGTTTTAATTTAGTGCACACCCTAAAAAACTGGGCGATTAACCATGGTTCTAGAATGGTACTAACGAATACGTGGTACTCAAATAAGACACGTCAGTAAAACTTTTCTCAGAGTTATCATAAAACCAACCCCTCCTATATTCATTATAGCCTGCATGGGTTTCTCGCCTTTGTCAAGGCAGTAGTAGTTTTTTTCTGGATAACTACGTACATTATATGACCTATTCGGAAATTATGGCTGGCTCTAAACGCGTTCTTGCTCATTTTTAACTGAGGTAATATGGTTATACGATGCCTCACTGTTGAAAAATTGAGTACGAAAGTAATTGAGCAATCTTTTATAGACACCTGAACATGAAGCTAATTAAGTTTAATTAAAAGATAACTAAGAATAATACTTATTAAAGAATATTTTTTAATAAATACGAGTGACTAAACATGGATGTATAGGCAAATTCTAAAACACTATAGTTCAATATTGAGTGTAATAGATACGAATGTTTGCATTCGCGAAACATCCGCGAATAGCAGACGTACTCCATTTGCTGCATGTTAACGATGTTTATGTTTCCAGCCAGTGGGGACAACTAGTTACGTCATTTATCACGACAAATTCGTCGTGATTAATTATGCTTTTCGCTCGATTAGCTTTCCTCTCTTCCATCAGAAGAGAATGCTAGGTCTCACTCGTTCTCTCGTCCACTTGTACGCCGCCGTATAATCAACGTCCAATTTGTCGTCCGCAATCGGTAGTC
Organism: Andricus coriarius; assembly: GCA_932066315.1. NCBI lineage: Eukaryota > Metazoa > Arthropoda > Insecta > Hymenoptera > Cynipidae > Andricus > Andricus coriarius. The sequence goes on along the minus strand of CAKNWT010253456.1, from coordinate 9,965 downwards.
ATCGATTTATCGTGTCTCGCCTCAATGAACTCTGTTTTTCTCGGTTTTCTTAACCCTAAAGATCCTAATTAGCTTTATTTTCTATCGAAGAAATATCTATTAAACTAGTCTTTCAAAGCTTCGTATAATGTCGTATCCAAAACCCACAGATTTGGATGGGACGCGAATTGGTGAAAGTACATCGAAATCGATTAGACACGTTTTTTAGCTGCCATTGCGCAATTATTTATGAGATATTAATAATAAAAAAAAAAGTTTCAACAAATTCACTATTTCGAAAGATTTATTAGTGGAAACATCATACACTTATTGGCTAGATAAATGTTGAAAAGTCTCTAATCAAAACGAACTAACACTCAACAATATAGGGGAGAGCCTGTCAGTACCGGCCAATTATGCTTGTTTATTAATAAACTAGCCAGTATCGATAAAAATAGTAACATAAAACTTTAATTAGAATGTTATGGCTTCAGGATAGCCACTCAAACTTAAAAAAAACATTGTAGAACTCCGAGGTTAAATATATAATATAAATTATTGTAAAAGTGATTTCAGACTTCACAGTAGATAATTTTATAAAAGCAGGGGAAATAGAGTGAATTTACAAGAAAATAGAGGAATAAATTCTTTAAAACAAAAATTAATGTAGGTACCATATTCTTAAGATTTTAAGTCGAAATATATTGCATTTTCAACAAAATAGTGGAATATACACACAAAAAGATGAATTTTCAACCAAAAAAGATAAATTTTTAACAAAAGAGTTAAGTTTTCTAGCTAAAAAGTCGAATTTCCAATCAAACAGTAGTTTTTTACCAAAATAGATGAATTGTGAACCAAAAAGATAATATCATGTCAATGAAAAAGAATTCATTTTCAACTGAAAAAGACGACTTTTCTATACAAACAGAAGAATGTTCAAGAAAACAGATATTCTGAACTAAAAATATAATAGTAGTCTTTTCACTTAAAACGAATTAACTTTCAGCCAAAGAGGAAAAGTGGGGAATAGAGGAAAAACTTTAAAGTCTGATAGGTTGAATTTAATTGGAAGTTACCTATGTAATTACTATGTTAAATATCTACAAAGGCAGTTTTCGTTCTCAGATGAAAAAGGAAATTTAGCATTTGAACGATTCATCAACACAAGTTTTAAATTCATAAATATATAGTATATAAAAAGTAACATTCATTTTTTAACAAAACATTAACTTTAAAATCTTAAATATAAAATGATCTACGATATTTTAACGGAGATGGTTGGTAACACTGAGCACAAGTCCAAACACATTTTTTCGAAGAGCGAGACGACATTTATGACAAAAGTGGTGCTCCAAATTCCCAGCTAATTCTCGGTTTTCCTGGTCAGTGACCACTATGACATTCAAATAATAATTATATTAGAGAGGAAAAAAGTGATTCACGTGAGGAGCAAAAGAAGTTATTCAAAAAGAGTATCGGGTAGCCCGCGGCCACAGGGAAAATCTTAATATTTGGACATTTGACCGTTACTGAACTACGGGAAATGTATGTTCTTTAAATGTAAGCTTCAATATTTTATACATATTAGGTCAAAAATACCGAAAATCAAAAACATACGAAAAGCGTTGGCGGTAACATTGTTTGCAAAAAAGGTTATTTACTATTTTTTAATAAAAACAAATTAAGACATGAGAACGACAACTCGATAAAGACCACTTGTAGTTGGCCCCTACATCGCATTATCTTATTGGTTATTTGGATGCCAACTTTAATTGGTCTTTATCCAGTTGTCATTCTTATGTCTTCAAATGAAATCGAAAATGAAAAAACTGGCTGACGGTACATGACATAAATAATAAAATACATGAAATTATTACTAAACGAAAATTACAGGTCGCATAGTTAGAGAGGGAATTTATGTGTTTCAACCAAAACCAATCTAATATTTTTTGTAGTTTTGCAAATATTTTATATTGAGTTTGGTCCATATTTCACCAAATGCACTTGTTTTTTAGCGACGAAATTTGTAGATCGGATTTCTTTAAAGCCCTATTTTCAAAACTACGCTTTGGTACATTTTCCAAAGATATATCTTTGAAAATTGTTGATTTATCATCGCAGGCTTGACTTTTGGACACCTCTCAAAAATGCACAATTTAGCCCTTTTTCAACTTTTAATCACCGGCTCTTTTACGGAAAAGTATTACTAGATAGAGTAAAAAAATATTTGTTCACAATGATTGTCTATAAAAATTAAAAATATCAATTACTAGAAAACGGTCACCAAATATAATGCACCACCTGTCAAGTAACACTTTTTCCTGGTGCATTTTGGTTTAAGAAGGGCTAAGGTGTTATTAATCCTTTTTTTTGCAAAAAACTGTACTTTTATGACGAAAAATGGCTAAATGATGTATTTGTTTACAATAACAGAGTTTCCAGTGGAGACCTACGATAAAATTTCCGTACAATTCCAGCAACCATTCAGTAAATTCCAGTACAAATTTCATTTAAAAGTTGCATTCTTAAATAAATGAATTTCGTGATAATTTGCTGTGTTTCTAAAAAATATGATTAATAATATACAGTACAGGAGTTCAACTCTTATATTTCCCTTCAATAGATCCAATTTTTCAACAAAAAAGTTTCAAATAACACCTTGAAAATGGCACGAGAATTTTTTCTAATATGTTTGAGGACTTTCTGCTAATAATAATTCGCTACAAAAAATTGTATACCTCTGAAAAAAAATGTAATTGCGGTAAATTTTTTTAAATACTAACTTTTATTAAAAGAAAATTATATTTTCTTTACACATTTATACAAAACCGTCGTTTGGCCACCGCTAACAGACATCTACAATGGTCGATTCCGTATCGTGCGCGAAGGCGATGACTAAAATCCCTAACACCTATAAGCAAAATGTTTTCACCGGTGAGCAAAATGCTCCCCATGATTACCAAAACATTTTGCACTTTTACTACTAGTGCCATCTAGCGTCGTAAACGGTTACTATATTAACCTCGTGTTGGGTCATTGAGGTTATATTCGAACTCTGTAAACGGTAGGCAATTTCAGGTTTTGCATTGTAATTTGTAAAGAAAAATATTAGTTGATATACGAGGCCTATATTTTTGATATACAGGCCGGTGCTGCTGGCGAGTGTGAAGGCCCAGCCCGAACTCGAAGGTGCGAGCCGAAGGTTGAGTGCTGTGCCTTCACACTCGGTGTGAGCAAACCGCCCATTTGCTACCTTTACATTTTTTATTAGGCATATAAAATATTTTTTAGCAAATTTTGTATCAACAAAAAGTCCTCAACATATCAAAAACGTCTTTTATGGAATGGAAGCTTCTAATGTGTCCCCTAAGGGTTTACATTTTTCTTGTATCTCTTCCCTATTCCTTTACACACCCCCCACGCACTTACTTGGTGGTGAGAGGGGGACCTACAGTTTAAGGTGGGTTCCGAACCACCAAGAGCAACAACTTTAAGTACTTAGAGAACCTTTTTCTCTAGAGGTACCGGTCCCACGACTCTCAGGAGGTGAACAACTCCCTTGCTTGGCTAGTGTTCACCGCATGGGCCGCCGAGGCTCTTCCAGAGTGCGAGGCGGGAATCGAACCCGCAAGCCGACGGTGTGGGTCTAAAGCCTACGCCTTAGCCCCCACGACCACGCATAAAAATAAATCTTTGGGAAGCCTGTTCTAACCTCCCACAATAAATTTACATTTATGAAAATAACTATCAAAATGATAAAAAGTATCATTTTCTCAGAAGCACCTACACTGAGAAAAATGGATTATACGAACTGGACAATAGAATTAAAGAATAATACACCGTATAGAAAAATATATTAGCGCGTATAATCTATAATATTTTTCTAATATATGTAGATGTTAACAAATATAATCTCTAGATGTTAGATTCTTATAATCTTCAGGCATTAAAATGTAACATCTCAGATTTTAAAATATGCAGGCGTCTGTGTAGTCTCAGACGATACGTCGCATCGTGGCGCTTGTCATATGCATGCGTTTCCATTGAAAAGCTTATAATTAAGTTATAAAATGATTATTAGTGCTAAATCACATAGGATTTAGATTTAGAAAATGGGTAAGTTTATATTTCTTTTCAGTACACATCACTGCTACTTGTACAAGTACAGAAACTTAGCCTCCTTTACTTTCGTGTTTGTAGTCTTATGACAATAGCCACTTTCCTGCTTATTGTGTTTTTAAAAAATTTAAATGTGTTTCCAGTTCTACTTCCGAACTCGTCTATAAAAATTTTGTACAGGTTTATAAATACGTTTGCACAAATTATTATATATATTTGAGGTTATCTAATGGACCAGGATTCTAATATGGATATTAGATTTTTAAATCTTAGATTATAGATTTTATTATCTCAGATTATAAAGTTTTATAATCCAAGATCTTATCCTGTAATATCTATCTCTTAATATCTATAGATTGTAGTTCTAATAATCTGGATCGCTGTCCCATAGTTAATAGTCCAAGATTATATCCGGTAAGATATTTTTAATTACCGGGTATAATCCATTTTTCTCAGTGTAGATAAACTTTGTGTTTTTTAATAGATTCTTTCTTTTCAGTTTAAATTTGTGTTGCCAAAACTTTCATTTTATATCATTATTCTTATGTTTTATCTCTCTGAATCGTTTGAACATTTCCAAGCCACTTTGTACTTTCTGATTGCAAATTTAGTAAAAATAATGTCATAAAAAAAAAACAGAAAATTTCCATCCTGCTCCGTGTATGTAAAATAAAAATTTCTCACTTAAAAAAATAAAATCCCGTACATTTTTAGCACCAATAAATTTCCTGTGCAATTCCCGCTTTTCCCACATGATAGACACCCTGAATAAAATGAGGTTCCCACCACTAAATCATACGAAACTATAAATTTGTAGATCAAATTTGATTATTGCCAATATACTTCCACTTATTTTAGTCCAATATTCAGAAAACGATTGGGTTGAATCAACAATATTTTTGTTGGTTCAACCATAGAATATAGTTATTACATAGACAACAAAATACATGGTTGACCCAACCAAATTTTTCGGTTGCTTCAACGAAATCTTTCGGTAGATGAAGTATTTGGTTGAGCAAACCAAAATATTTGGTCAGGTCAATCAAGTATTTTTTTTATTATTAATTGAATGTTTATAGTCGCATCAACTGCCAGGATCATTAGCGACTATACTATAGGGTTAATTATAAACTGTAGGGTATATGTAGGGTAGTATACCAAGGGACAGAAGCGAAGCTTTCTGAAAAACACATCTAGCCTCGCTTCCTGCTTTGGGAATCGAACACGCGCCAGCGTGGCTGCGAACGTTGCAGTGTTGGAACATTAAACAATCACTATACCATCTGAGCCACGATGACTCCCTAATTATTTTGTTGAATCTACCAAAACTTGTTTGATTCAACCAAACTTTCTTGTATATCCAAGAAGACAATTTTTTGGTTCAATTAATTTTTTTTCTGGGCGCATTAAAATCGGTAATTCGCAAGGGTGTGACCCTCCCTTGTGAGGGTCTTTTCAAGTATTACGTTACGCTTTTTACGGAAAATTTTTATTATTTATATAAAAATAATAATTAAAATTAAAATTATATTTTTTACATTTTTTACCATTTGTTTTTAGAATTTGGGCGAAATTAGTGCCCTCCAGAGACGCTTGTTTCTCGCTCGGGAATAGAAGATCCTTTGTAGATTTCCAAAAAAGTTTCTTTTCAATTTCGAGATTTTTTTAAAGGGAAGGTAATCAGCCTATTAAACTTTTGTAAAAACAATACATTTTGACAGGATACTTCACGAAACTAAGGGGCTTTTAGGTTCACGATGTGAGAAAGGTTCGCATCCGGCGAGTCGTTTGGGAAGAGTCTGAAAATGGCGGTAACATAGTTAGTTTCCGGTTCAGCGTGTGCACTGTGCACTCCCATTCGGTCCCAGGGTAGCCCGTGTTCAATATATATGGGGTCCCATGCTGTCTAATGAGGCTCGACACCCGGCAGCCACCCTCCGACTCCTATACCATAAAGGCCGCGGCTTGGACTGTTGATAGTATATACGCTCGTTTAATGCACTCCCATACCCTTACGCCAAAAGCGAACGAGTCACGTGTATTATAACCTCATAAATAGATTAATGGCCTCCCGACGATTAGCCACGGGATAAACTCCACGTCCAGTCTTGGGTTTACGATGTCCGGAAATCTCCAGATCCTCGTAAACCGGGATAGGTCAATCACATGAGACTCCAGGAATTCAAATGAATTGCACTCTCCTGAATAGAGGCACGTACATCAAGCAACACCATTTTTTCTGTCTAATTAAAAAGAGCATGAATATGCAAAAGATTGAGAGGGGAAATTGGATTGCAGTCATTTGGTAATTGCTGCTTTAATTGCCGGGACGTCGCGTCGACTTGTTATCTCGATTTTAATTATAGTAAAAAGCACAATTCCATTCAATGGTTCGGAGCTTTTAAATAAAGGCTATCATATATTTTATTTATTTCAAGTTTCCCCAGTTTTCCCTGATTTTAGCATGACCACTTTTTCATTTTCACTGACCATTAATATCCAAAGGCCAGAATTTTAACCTTGTAACATTTTTAACAAACAATCTTTTATAGACGGAATAAAACACTTTCAGATTTAAATGTTGAAATTTCAGATTTATTTATTTATTTATTTAAACCAAAACGTGATTTTTGTGCAATGAAAGATTAATTTTCAATCCAAAAGGACGATTTTTCTGCCCAAATAGATTAATGTTTTACAAAACAGTTGAATTTTCGACCAAGAAAGATGTGTTTTTAACAAAGCACTTATGTCTTCAACAAAGTAGTTGGATTTTTAACGAAATAGTCATGGAGAATAGACATAAGGAGGCCAAAGTCCTGTACATTGACTTCACCAAAAACGAGCATTTTTCTGTCGGACGTTCAAACAATAACGCATCGAAATACTAGATCTTCTCGAGCGTGGCGCTAGTGTGGTACGCGCATCGATGGCTGCCGTTATGGTCCGTGTAAATATAACCTGATTTAACATCAAGGTACAAACAAAAATACAAACCCGGTTATGAATTATACAATGAAACTAAATTCCAAAGGAAACCTTTAGTGTTAATTATTCTCTATTCAAATCTTTATACCTGCGAGGGTTATAGTAATTCGTTAGCGTCATTCATATATCACAGATATAAATTTGGCAAAATGTCAATAGATGTGAACATAGGCATTCGCGTGCCACACCAGCGTCACACGTGGGAACGAGAAGTATTGTAACTATTTTCATACGACAACAATTTGCTCATTTTCGGTTACACTACTTTGGTCTCCTTATGTCTATTCTCCATGGAAATAGTAATGAATTTTCAACTTAAAAGATGAATTCTCAACACGAAGTGTAATAGTGAATATTTCAACCAAAAAGATGATATTCTTACCAAAAGAGATGAATTTAAAACCAAAAAGACCAATTTTCAACCACGAGGATTAATCTTCTACCGAAAAAGTCAAATTTTCAACCAAATACATGATTTTTCACAAAAATAGTTGAATTTTTAATTAAAAAAGATAAATTATCAACCGAAAATGGAAAATGTACATTTTTAGTAGAAAAAAAAATTTTAACAGCAATAAAAACTAATTTAGAACCAAAGAAATGAATTCTCCACTAAAATGATAAATTTTCCAGCGAAAAAGAAGAAGGCGAATTATCTTTAAAAAAAGTTGAATTTTGAACCCGAACATATATATTTTTAACAAAAAAGTTAATTTTCAACCGAACAGTTGAATTAAAAAAAAAGAGAGGAAATATCAACAACAAAAAACGAATTTTAAACTAAAATGATGGAACTTTAACAACAAAAAATGACTTTTTAACAAAGTGGTTTGAACTTTAACCAAGTTGCTCAATTTTCAACAACAAAAAAAGATTAAATTTCTACTAATACAGATTGCATTTTTAAACAAAAAAGACTATAATCGCCAGGAGGAAGCATCTACAAAGAAATGAAATAGAAATAGAATTAAAAGGAAAATAAATTACATACTAATAAGAATACTAGGATGGTTGCAAACCTTCATTTTCAAAATTCTCCACTTTTGCGCTATCCATAATTATTCAAATACCAGAATCTTAATCTTGTAAGATTTTTAGCACCGAATCTATTATAAACGAAATAAAAAATTTTAACTTAGTTAAAAAATTTTTTCATCCTTGACAGTTTTTTAAAGTGCCTCTTATAGAAATTCCCTGACTTTTACTAGATTTTTTTCAAAGATTCCTGACTTTTCCTAAACAATAAAATTCAAAACGTTTGTATGGAAATCAAAAGCTTGTATAATTTCCTTGGTAAGATTCCAGATAAATTCGAGAGAGAAACAAGGAATGAAGAAAACCATGTTTGATTCTTTAATTGTCGAGCATTTGAGCAATTAATAAGAATTTGTAACCCTTTTACACTCTAGCGGGATTTCTACTACATTATGGAGGGTTCGAGAGTTGACAGTGATTGAGAGGCGCGATGCTATCTTTGTGGCTCGATAACGGCCACCGGAAGTATCGCTTTAATCACTATATCCGAGCAGTAGACCCTTAGCACGCCATTGGAAGTGCAGATCATTTCTCAAACATCGCAAAAGATCAACTCAAATGAACAACCAAATTGATAAAATACTATTCCCCAAAACGAGAAAAATCTATTCTGAAAAAAATGTTCTAATCAAGATTCCAGAATATAGCTTTATACATGACACTTACATTCATACACAAAATTACATCCACCACACCCAGAAAAATTTCACACAAACAAAATTGAATTGAATCCATATAATCGAAAGTTGTTCTAAAAAAAAATAATAATAATAAATAAAGCGTGGCTCATGCGGTTAGAAGCTCGGACTTCACGTTATAGGTCCCGGGTTCGATCCCTGAGTTGGCATATCTGGAAATTTTTCTACGTACTGTTACCGAGGTTTTGGTATTTCGAATCCCACCTTAAGCTGTAGGTCCCCCCATCATACATTTGGCTGCAACCCAGTTCGTGGATGATAGGGTAAAACCAGGCTTTGTCCAATATGTCAAATTAGGCATACTGCTCTTATCAGATCACTTGATTGCATTACAAAAATGCGTCGGGGACTTATGGATATATGCCGACACATCCGCCATGCAGACTATTAAAAAAAATCCAATTCTGAACAAAAATTCCACAATAACAAAAAAGCCACAATAACAAAAAAGCCACAATAAATAACAATTTCATGGGTTCCACAAAATCTCATTACCAAAGAAAAACAAAAATGAAATCCTTTTAATCATGCTGAAATAATTTCAAACAGTTATATTTCTAGTAAATACAATCATGTATGGATTTATTAATCGGGAGATATCAGTGCATCTTAATTGACAAATTACAATTTGAATTGTGGCATGACTACGTATACCAAATTTTGGTAGGAATAGGCGCATTTTGTCGGTATCTAAAAGTTTTAATATTATCCACTGAAGATAATTTTATGACCTTTTTGTGTATTTTCTGAAATTCGACAATATTTGCAATAAATTAAGTTTAAAAAAACACGATATTATTTAATTTCAATAAAAAAGGTTTGAGATTTATTTCAGAAAACACAAAATCTATGATATTTAAACAATATACTTTCTAAAACTCTATTCTTATATTTTAAACCATTTGTAGTGTTCGATTTGCATGTGTCCTGATATTTAAAAAATCAAATTTATAAATAGAAAGAAACATTTTTTTCTTCAGCAATTTTAAAAATATGCTCATTTTTTGAATTTGTATCCAAAATGGCTGGCTAACGAACTTGACCTTCATTTTAGGACACTTGAAGAGTGTACCAAAGCCCAATCCAATCTGCCAATTCTTTCAAAAGGTATCGTGCTGACAGACTAAAAATCTACATACATAC
>CAKNWT010253446.1:0-11724 GCA_932066315.1 Andricus coriarius | reverse complement strand
AGTGTACTATCGGACTCCTGATGGGGCTTGCCGCCGTGACACGATCTCGCGCTGGTGAGTTTTTGCTTACAGTACGATATTAATTAAATTTTTTAGTGAATAACAATTTAACGATAGTAAGTTGAAAAAATAATCATGAAATAAATCTTCCTACATATAAATATAAAACTAACATTCTGCATTTAATTTTTTTTAATGATTGATTTTGGATTTTTTAAAATTTTGGCGCAAAACAATTAGAAAATTATTAGGTTTGTATATTAATTTTTTCGTTGTGTATAGTTTAATTCTATGATATTCTAGTAACAAAAATTCGTATACTTACGTATTTTGATGCGCTGATTACGAATATGATAGTTTAAATTAGCGACAAGGCGATTTTCATGGTGAAACCATGAAAAAACCATAAAAATCTTTTTTTTTTTTATTTATCTAAGCCAATACGTAACATTTTGCAAAATTATTTAAACAAAAGTTCTAGATCTCATCGAGACACATTTTTTCTTGCAAACATTTTTTTTCTACGAGTGATAGTTTTCGAGAAAATTAGTGATAAATCTGATGAAATGCAACAGATTTCAGTGCAATAAGCGACAGGTCTTTTTTCACCGTTTGTGCTCATAGTACTTACGGGCGTGTGTTTCTTGCGTGCATTCATTATTTGCGAGGTTTTCTCCTCCCGAGTCCTAATCAACATGGATGAAACATATAATATTTTCAGTTTGAGTATGATTTTCCAAACAAGAGAAAAAACACTTCAGTGGTTGCGACAAATCGAACTCATTCCAACTGAACGATTTTGCTCAAAACAAACGTAGAAGATGACTCTTTTGGAATCTAAAATCACTCGCGGCCAATTCTTGGGTTATAAAACAGCCAAGTATCGTTACACTAATACCGTTGCGGAAAATACGTGGTTTGAGAGATGCCACATTTCCGCAGCGGCTTGTATGCTCATTTCTTACTCTTTCGCTGTAGGCTTCAATTTCGAACAAACGATCCGGGAAAGCAGCATTGTAAACGGTCAGTCGATTTAGCGGGAAACTGTTGCAGACCGCTTCTCTTTTTGTAGGGAGATCTGCATGGTTGCTCTTGACAGTCACTACGAAGAGAAAGGTCGCATCGGAGGTGTCGGTGAAGTAGTTGAAATAGATGAGTGCAAGATCGGCCGTCGAAAATACGAGCGAGGACGTGTAGTGGAAGATTCATGGATCCTCGGAATGATCCACAGAGGACATCCCTACAACTATCGATTGGAAATCTGTCCCGATAATATGAGAGATTAGGCTACTCTAATAGAATCGATAAAAAAGCATGTAGCGGAAGGGACGGAGATCCACACCGACTGTTGGAAGGGTTATATTAATCTCGAAGATCATGGATTCATCCACCAAACTGTGAATCATTCCGAGGAGTTTTTGAATCGCGATACCGGAGCGCACACTCAAAACATCGAATCATCTTGGTGGTGGATGCGAAGATTTCTCTCACGAGGAGGAGTGCACAAGAGCACTCTTGCAGACCATCTCTGTGAATTTTTGTGGCGGCGACGGCTTAAGAAAATAGATGCTGATCCGTTTAAGGAACTAATCGCAAATATTGAAGTATGTTACCTTGGCCATTGAATGTAATCAGAATTTTTAATCAACATAAATTCAAATATATTATATACCAATAAAATTATAAAAATTAAAAAAAAGTGATCGATGAAAAAAATTACGAAATATAAAAAATAAAATAAAAAAATGCTCTTCAAAATACTCCAACCTTCCCGCAGTGAAGAGCGTGATTAGGTACAAAACCGAAACTAATGCAGATACGATGCAAAAACAAGATCGAGTGTGCAGGTAGGTGTTTGATCAACATTAATTCTGTAACCAGTCTCAGCGGTGCCTTCCCGCGCCTACGAGACGTTGGAAAGGGGTAGGAGTTGGATCAACATTATTTCTATAACCAGTCACAGGAGTGCCTTCCCGGCACCACGAGGCGTTGGAAAGGGTAGGGGTTTGACCAACATTATTTCTGTAACCAGTCACAGGGGTGCCTTCCCGCCCCCCACGAGACGTTGGAAAGGGTAGGGGTTTGACCAACATTATTTCTATAACCAGTCACAAGGGTGCCTTCCCGCCCCCACGAGACGTTGGAAAGGGCTAGGGGTTTGACCAACATTATTTCTTCAACCAGTCACAGGGATGCCTTCCCGCCCCTCCGAGACGTTGGAAAGGGGTAGGGGTTTGACCAACGTTGTTTCTGTCACTAGTCTTTGGGGTACCAGCCCGCCCCCACGTGACCTTCGAAAAGAGTATATGTTTGACCAAAATGATATTTGTGATCAATCACAGTGGTGCCCTCCCACCTCTCATGAGGCGTTGGAAAGGGTCGCCACTTTGGGCCCGTCGCCACGGTAATTAACAGTAAAGAAAGAGCTGACGGTTAGATGTATCACTAATTTTCGCGAAATCTATCACTCACAGATAAAAATTTTTCAAACAAAAAATGTGTAATTCGATGAGATCTACAACTTTTGTTCAGAATATTTCGCGATATTGTGCGTATTAGCTTAGATAAACGCAAAAGGCTGTGATTTGTATGGGTTTTCCATGAAAATCAATGTGTCACTAATTTTTGTGAAAACTGCCACTCGTACAAAAAAATGTATGTTACAAAAAATATGTATCTCAATGGGGTCTATAACTTTTGCTTGGAAGATTTTGCGAAATTTTGCGTATTGGCTTAGATAAGCGTAAAAAAACATGATTATTATGGGGGTTTCATGGTTTCACCATGTAAATCGCCTTGTCGCTAATTTTCACTATCGTATTCGTAATCAGCGCATCAAAGTACATAAATATACGGAGTTTAAATAAAATTGGAGAATTCAGGTATTCGGAACTGCACCCAAAATAATTCTACACAAAGTTTTGCCGTGCAAGATAAACGAAGTATAAATTTTCTTACACTTTAATTATTGGGAGTTGATATAACAGTAGTATATCCTAATTTAAATAGAAAAATTATTCAAACGTGTACCTTGTTTTAAAAGTTTTTCGTACATTTCGCACCCGTTCACTCTTGTCTCGGTTTCGTTTTTACCTCGAAAAGCTTGCGGTATATTTTCCATCTTAATATAATTGGAATTATCGAAAACTTCGCCACTTTGCGACTTTTTTAATTAATCACTTTCATTTAGAAAGACATATGCAAATAGATTTAATATAATCTTTACACTTAGATGCGTAATATCCAGTAAAGATTTAAGGACAAACTGATCTGTTTTCATTTAGCGTGTGCACAGATTTGTTTACAAAGCGAATGTTCAAGGTCGCTTCGAAGTTAAGCCAAATGCTGGTATAAACATTGTGTGCACATTAGAGTATGTATCTTACAGTTAAATCTAAATAAACCGCAAAAATACATTTAAATTTTAATAAAATTCAGCAGTGTTTTATCAACTTACTATCGTTAAATTGTTATTCACTAAGAAATTTAATTAATATCGTATTGTAAGCAAAAACTCACTAGCGCGAGAACGTGTCACGGCGGCAAGCCCCAGAGTCCTATAGTACACTCGAAAGGTTCAACGCTGACATTAACTAAAATCACAACTACTCCTAAACTATTGAATATTTTGATCTGTAACTTTCCCAAAAACTTGATCATAGTTCTCTCCGAATTTTTATCGCAAGAAGTCTTTCCTTGCTAAAAATTCCCTTGATAAACGAAACGCTGGAAGTTACAAATGTCTGATTCACGCTGAGCGTCGGAAAAAATTAATAACAATTTTTCAAATTCTTTGTTTTGAATTCCTCTTATTCTATCAATCGAAAGATACCCTAAAGTACATTTTCTGAAAATCGTATTCAAAAATTCCAAAAACTGACGAACGGAGCGCGAGTTAAAGTGAAAAACGGATTAAAATTGACTTTTTTTTTAAGTCAGTTTTTTGCCTTTAATTTGTAAACTAAAGAAGCTACAACTTTTTATCTGCAGGAAAAAAGATGCGCAATAAAATTTGAAATCCAGATATATCCTTTAAAAATTAAAATTCCAAAATTTTGTTGAAAGCCTCCAGGGACTTCGTTTTCGCACGAGAAAATTGTATGTGCCCTTTGCATCCGGACACTCAATTGTTCCATGTCCATATCGCCTTCAGTAAGCTAAAAAAAAAATCAGTCCCCGAACTTTCAGAATGCACTCTGTAGATATGTCGTAAGCATTAGGCCAAATCCAGCAATACGTCTAATGCCCGGGCAATAGTCCTAAGGCCGGCATGGAAATGAATCTACCTGCGTCCAACTTTCTTTCGTCTAATTCCCCGAATTAAAGGTGGCACTTGTCGTCTGAATGCGCTTACGGCTTACTGCCCAAAGTATAACCTGGGCAATAAGACGAATTTCATTTTAAATCAGTAACTATTCTACATTTACTTGAAATCAGAAAAATGCTATATCTATTGGTCAATGTACTATAAAAATGAAGGAATTCTGGAAAATTGAGAAATATTTTCAAAATACATGATGAATCATTAACCAAATAAACTAGTATTCAACAAAGCAGTTCAACTCTTCACCAAGTAGTTGAATTTTAAACAAAAAAGATAAATTATCGACGAAAAATGTAATAGTTAATATTTCGACCAAAAGACGAATATTTAACAATATAGTTGAATCCTCAACGAAAATAGTTTATTAATTTTGAAGCAAACTGTTGAATTTTAAACCAAAAAAGATTAAATTTCTAGCAATAGAATTAAATTTTCTATAAAATTGACGAATTTTTAACCACTTAGTTGATTTTTCATTTAAATTAAGGTTGAAACAAAATCCATTCTATCATGAATAATTTTCACAAACTAAGCAAAAATTGAAAATTCGATTGGAAAGTAAGCAAAAGTTGATTCACAATCAAAAAATTAATTTCCAAAAACCTCACTTTTCGGCTCATTAGAGACAAGAATAACATTATGAAAAAGAGGGAAAAAGGGAAAAAGTCAACCAAAAACCAACCTCTCACTTTTTCCTTTTTCCGTCTTTTTATACTACCAGGAGACCAACATGTTTCGGAGTCAATTTAGACCTCCTCATCGGGGATTATTTATAGAGAATAACTAAAGGTATGAAAAATGAATAAACCTGTAAAGAAAATATATAAAGCATTATTTATACAATATTTGATTCAGTCTTGTTGCAAAATTGTTAATCTTAATTTTTTACTAATTAAGTAAAATTCTTTGATATTTTTCACTGGTCCTCCCAGCACATCCATCCCATTGCCCCAATTTCTGTCTATCTCAACAAAATCCATTTTTCTCAGCAAAAACAATCAATTTAACAATATAAAAATATATGTAATCCTTTTCTATTTATTAAAACAAAGGGGGGTAACTCCCTGTTTTTGTCTTCTTTTGTAAAATCCACAATCTACGTTTTTCTCCTTTGCACACTTAGGAAAACCACTCTTTAAAATTTGACAATGGTTAAAATCGCAAATTAATAATTACACAACAGATTACTATATTTATGATTAGAAAACAACACTTAGAAAACTTAAAATTTCACTTCATTTAGTAAAAATTTAGAAAAATAAAAAGACTGACTGTTCACGATGCGTCGTTTACAATGTTACGTCATATACTAAAGTTGAGTTTAGACAGACAAACTCTCAGAAATTACCAGATTTTCAGAAAAGGACATTTTAACTTTTGGTTGACTTTTTCTCTTTCTCCCTCTGTTTTCATTAATTTATTCTTGTCTCTAATGAGCCGAAAAGTGAGGTTTTTGGAAATTTATTTTTTGATTGTGAATCAAGTTTCGCTTACTTTGCAATAGAATTTTCAATTTTTGCTTAGTTTGTGAAAGTTATTCATGATAGAATGGATTTCGTTTCAACCTTAATTTAAATAATTTAAATAGAGACACTAAACCCATGATTCTATCCAATCTACAGGGTTTGCTTATGAATTATTTTTGAGATTTCTTTTAAATTGAGTTTACATTTTTTAACTCAATTTTCTTGAAAGATGTCTTCTCTTTATGTACAAGTTTGCAAAAAGAATGTTTTTGGATTTTTAGATATTTATTTATAAATGCTTTTGAATAGGTTGAATTGTTTTTTTTTCTAATGGAAAATTTAATGATGTGAATAGATTGGTTTTAGAATCACCCACAAAATTTTGATTTTTTAATTAACAAGATGAATTTTTGACCAATAAGAATAATTTTCTATCGAAAAAATAAATTTTCAACAAAATACATGAATTTTATTTAACATCAATGTAATATTGATGCCTTTGTAAACTAGAAACCATGATACAATATTTGTTTATTTAAACTTTCACTTTGAAAGAAATAGATTATCGAAATGAACATGCAATGCATTATTTTAAAATATACTTCAAAGAATACTTATACATAAAATAGCATTGTCAAAAATGTACTTCTTAGACGAAAAGATTACTTGGGATTGATTGTTGAAGTGGGAGGTGACAGTCGGTAATTAGACACAGCTATCTTTGTTGCTCCTTGTTATATTTGTTGAGGGAGTCTAACCTGCCCCCAACATTTACCAGATGACTTGGGATTGATTGTCGAAGTGGGAGGTGACGGACAGTAATTAGACAGAGGCTATCTTTGTTGCTCCTTATTCTGTCTGTTGAGAGAGTCTAGACTACCCCCAACATCTACCCTTACTCCCTATTCTAAATTAAGTTGACTCAGTAATATCTTGTACGTCTCAGTACGCAATTGATAGTACTAGGTATTTCATCAATTCGAAAATATGTATTGGCCAAAATGGAAGAAAGTGCAGTGAACCGAACAGAATTTGAAGAAAAATTTAAACAATTTTATCAACAAAAAAGCAGTAGAGCGATGTGGGATAAATCGCAATTAGAAAATGTGAAGAAAATATTGCGTGAAAGTGAATCAGTGAGCGTAAAAAAAACTTCATCTTATTATCATTATTCGAAATTGAACGAACTCTTGCAAATCGGTAGTGAGTGCCATGTGATTGTGAAGCGAAAAGGTGCCACTGATCGGTTAATTTATGTGCCTCGAATTGAAGATTTTTTTCCGAAGTTAGTTGAAGCGCACGTTCAAAGAGAACATGGCGGACGAGACAAAATGTTATATTATATAAAACATAAGTGGCGAATCCCAAGAGTTGCTTGTGGGGTATTTATCACATGTTGCCTAGCTTGTAATAGGAAAAGAGCTGTTCCCAGGAAAGGTGTGGTTGTAAAGCCTATAGTTTCTGACGGATTTAATTGTCGTGGTCAAGTGCATTTGATAGATTTTCAATCTTGTCCAGATGGTGAGTACCACTGGCTGATGAACTATCAAGATCACGCTACAAAGTTCTTGCATCTCAGACCATTAAAATCCAAGCACGCTGCTAATGTAGCAGAAGAATTGGCGAAATTTTTTTTTACTTTCGGCGCTCCAAGCATTTTACAAAGCGACAACGGAAGAGAGTTTGTAGCTGCCGTTATAAAAGAATTAGTGTCAATTTGGCCACTTTGTAAAATGTTACACGGACGTCCGAGACATCCACAAATTTAAAGAAGTGTTGAACGAGCCAATGCCGATGTTGAATAGATGTTGACAGCGTGGATGATTGATCATCAATCGAAAAATTGGTCACGTGGATGCTATGAAGTGCGAGTAAAGAAACAACTTTCAGTAAAATACAGAAAATAATTTGAAGTTTCATTGTATTTCATATTTCAATAATACCCAGTAAATGCTGCAAATAATAATTACATATCTTGAAGGTAACGAAAATTCAAAGAAAGTATTATTTTTGATTAAAAGCCTTTAAAATTAAACAATTTTATTTTTAATTAAAGAATATTTAATATTTGATGATTTTAGATTATAATTTCGAAATTAGGAAAATTTCAAAACGTTGAAAATGGAAAATTTTCTGACAACGATTTCATAAATTCGATCATTTGAAGTTCAAAGGAATTGAAATTGTATTATTTATAATAAAAAGACTTCAAAATAATTTTTGTTTTTTAATGAAGAATCTCGAAGTTGAATAATTTCAGATTAAATTTTCGAAACTAGGACAATTATAAAACGTTAAAAGTGGAATATTTTCAGTTGAGAATTTTTAAAAATTGATCACTTAAAATTCAAACTAATTGAAATTGTATTATTTCTAATTAAGGCAGGATTCTACTTGCGAACGGACGAAAAATTGCTGTTTTTGTAAATTTATTTTTTAAACATTAAGAAAGATATTGATGTGGGGCTTGTTACGCCTAATAAATATACTCTTAAAATACATTTTAAAAAATTTGTTAGTTTATTTTATGCGCTCCATATACATTTAAATGGCACTTTCTCGAAACCATGTTTTTTACCGCATGTTAAAAAAATCTCCGAAACTACTGTATCAATTGGTCTGAAATTTTTACCACATATTCTATACATATACGTCAACCGGTGGTAGCAGATTTTTATTTTTACTATTATTTTTTTGCAAAAAATAAGCAAAAAATTGTATTTTTGATTTTTTTTTCTTTCGAATTACCGCCATTTTTTTTTTGCATGTACATGAAAAAATCTGCTACCACCGGTTGATGTATGTGTATAGAATATGTAGTAAAAATTTCAGATTAATCCATTCAGCAGTTTCGCAGATTTTTTCAACAAGCGTTAAAAACGTGGTTTCGAGAAAGTGCCATTTAAATGTATATAGAGCGCATAAAATAAACTTAAAAAAATTTTTAATGTATTTTAAGAGTATATTTATTATGCGTAACAAACCCCACATCAATATCTTCCTTAATGTTTAAAAAAAAATTACAAAAATAGCTTTTTTTCGCGCGGTGGAAAGTAGAATCCTGCCTTAAAAGCCTTCAAAACTGAATTTTGGTTTTCTGAATTGAAGAATCTTGAAATTCTATGATTTTAGATTAAAATCTCAAAAAAAGCACTATTGCAAATAGTTAAAAATGGAATATTTTCTGAAGCATTTTCTCACTAATTTTAAATTGTTGAAAGAATAATTATTTGTTTAGAGTTTAAACAATATATTTACTCCATTTACTCGTGAAAAGTTATTATTTTACAGGATGAATAATACAGTAAATTAATTTGAAGAATAATATTTCTTGTTTAAGATATTTTTTAA
This sequence comes from Andricus coriarius, assembly GCA_932066315.1. Classification (NCBI taxonomy): domain Eukaryota; kingdom Metazoa; phylum Arthropoda; class Insecta; order Hymenoptera; family Cynipidae; genus Andricus; species Andricus coriarius. The sequence continues at coordinate 2,583 of CAKNWT010253446.1, read as the reverse complement.
TTATTAAAACAATTTTCATTTGATTAAACAATGGGTTTTCCCTGTAAATATTTAAAAGTTACTACTTTCTAGAATGAATAACGCATTTAATGAACGCTAAGAGTAATAGTTATTGTAGATGTCAGTTTGGAAATTATTTTAATAATTAATAATTATTCATTTGCACCTTTTGATAGGAAAGGTGGGGAAAATTCTTGTTTTTTCAACCCCTTACACTATGTCGCTTATTATTCAGTATTTTCTTATTTCAGAAATTAGATCCAGAAAAAAAAACAATTCTCTAACCAAACAATAATTGTTCGAACAATAGAAAATTAGTTGAAAAATACTTGGAAACTTGTGATTTATCGAATATAGATCCTTAATTTTAGAAAAAAATACATTATTAGCATGAATTTTACATAGTATAATAAAATGGCATGTAATTTCAAGTATTTTTTTTATTTTAGTGGCAAAAAAACACATATAAATATAGGGTAATTAGTAGAGCCCCGTATGAAGCTATGTTCGGACCAATAAAAGTAGGTTTTGTAAGAACATCATTACCGAAAGATGTAGTGGACAACTTGGTCACCGAAGAAGACCTATAAGGTGCACTTGCACATAAAAATAAAACAGAAAATAATGAAGACATTTATTTATTAATATGAAAATTATAATATACTGTAATTTAGTGATATAAATATTTATTTATTCATTGTTATTCTATGCAGGCCTCACAGATTGGTCCCTATATCCATCATTGTACCCTATATTAAACTTTGGTCCCTAAAGTACCCTATTTTCAGTCAATTCCCTGAAGTAGCCAAAAATTATTCAATGCAAGAATCACTGGAGTAGATATATGGACGAACACTATCAGCGTAAAAAAGTGGTATTTTTGTACGCTATTATTTATCCCGTAGGGATTGTACATTTAGGATATGTTTAAAATAACAATAAGTGTCGATTTTGGATATATAACGTTTTTCTTAACTTAGAAATTTCCCACGTGAGAAATTATATTAATTATTCATTTACTTAACACACAAACTGATGAACTGACAGTTCATGCTCAGAGTTTTATTATCGAGTCTACTGAAATTGCCGTCGGAACTGAAGAAATATAGATAGATCAGACGACAGAAGAACAAGACTCACGTGGAGTATGTAATTTAATATTGAATTTTAAAGATACTATACAATGTGCGAAATGCTGTATAAAAATGCATAACACTTGTGGCGATTTAGATTTGAAAACAGAGGATTGTCTCAGTTGCGCGCTATGCGCCCGAGGAGAACGTCTACACTGTAAAAAATTTCGGTAATTCTTCCTGATAGGTCGTAGGAAATTTTTCCGAAACCATTCGGAAGTATGGGATTTCCTACAAAGGTGGAAATATTTCGTAAATTTTCGGCGAATTTGCCGATTTTTCGGAATAATTTCCGAAATGTTAGGAAATGTATCAAAAAGATCAGGAGATTGCATAAATTTCCGAATTTATACGAAATATTTCCAAAAATAGTAGGAAATTATTCCATCAAAATGGAAATTTTTTCTTTTTTTTTTCTGAATTTTTTTGATTTACATTACGAAATGTACATTTCCTACAAAATTGGCAATTTTTCCCAAAGCTTGGCCAATTTTTCCGATACATTTTTGGAAATTATTCCACCAAAACGGAAATTTATTATTTTTTTTCGGCATTTTTTCCATTTATATTACGAAATATATTTTTCCTATAAAATTGGAAATTTTCCCCAATTCTTGTCTAATTTCTCCTACAGAATTTTGGAAATTATTCCAGCAATATGGGAATTTATTCACTTTATCGGAATTTTTTCCATTCACATTACACAATGTAAATTTCCTATAAAATTGGCAATTTTTCCCAATGCTTGCCCAATTTTTCCTATTCATTTTTGGAAATTATTCCACCAAAATGGATATTTATTCTTTTTTTTCGGCCATTTTTCCAACTATATTATAAAATATGTTTTTCCTATAAAATTGGAAATTTTCCCCAATTCTTGTCTGGTTTTTCCTATAGAATTTTGGAAATTATTCCAGCAATTGTGTATGTTTTAATTTTAAGTTTATTTTTGAATGCTTAAAATTAAAATATCACTATAGCTTTGAAAGTTTTAACTTTTTTCCATGACGAAAATTGAATACTTTAAATTACAGATAGGTGGTAATTTTAATTTCAGGAGACGGGTTTGTAAAGGATGGGTGATTCAGTGGCAAGGACCCGTTAGCCAGATTTTGTATTGGGCTTTCAAACCAAAATTTGAAGAAGAGGCTGTCGGTCCTCGGGCATGAGTCATCTTTACCTGAAACTCAATTCAGTGTTAGGGTTGTACAAATTGTGGAGGTGTGCAGATTTGTATGAGTGAGCTGCTGAGCATACCTCGGTATCAGAGGGTCCGAGAGAAAAGCTTCACTTACATTCGATGTGCATTACAGTGAACATCAAATTTTACCATTTTTGTCACTTCCCTGTAATCTCTTGTGTTTTCGTGACTCTTTTGAACCTGGCAACACTGATTGAGTGATTAATAGACGCAGCAGTTGAAGCGGAACAGTGTTCTCGCATATAAGAA
>CAKNWT010253439.1:0-13035 GCA_932066315.1 Andricus coriarius | reverse complement strand
GGGGTGCTTAATTTCGGTGAGTCCCCTTGCCTCTCACCATTCATCGGGGTGCTTGAACTTTTGGCAACGGGACAGTAAATGTGATAAAACTGTCGAAAACCATTCCTGAATGCAGTTGGTTGACGACAGTCGATTTTGGATGTAGACATTACATATCATCGAGTCTCCACTGTCTACAATCCTCGACGTCATTCCGGCCGAGCGATAACCGCGTCTGTCCGTGCTTAACGTTTATTCATTAGGAAGGTTGATTGTGTTCATTTGATTTGGGTGTGTTGGTTGCTTTCGTTTGGGTTATTGTTGTTGGTCACGTTCGTTTGAGTTGGTTTGGGTGTCGTTGTATTTCCTCATTACCTTACTTCATTACTTTTACAATGGAAATTCTATCTCAGCAACAGAAGATTGAAATGATTCTCATTTATGGAGAAAGTGGCAGGAATATCAATGATGCTCTCACGCTTTATGCTCAACGCTTTCCAGAAAGTGTTCCTTCACGCGCTTCTTTTTACCGGGTTGTCCGAAACTTCATCACTGACGGAAGTGTACAACCGAAAAAAAGGAAGCGTCAAGTAACAGTCACTGGAGTTGATAATGAAATTGCAATTTTAGCTGCAGTCACTCATGACCCTCATGTTAGTACTCGACAACTAAGCCGCGATTCCGGAATGTCTCTATCCAGTGTTTGGAAGGTATTAAAACGTAATAATTATCATCCGTATCATATTTCACTGCATCAAGAACTTCATGGCAATGATTTTGAGAACCGAGTGACATTTTGTCAATGGGCGGTTCAGCAGATACAAGGAAACCCGAATTTCTTTTATCTAGTACTCTTCACAGACGAGTCGTCTTTCACAAACCATGGTAACGTTAATCGGCACAACATGCATTATTGGAGTGTAGAAAATCCACATTGGTTGCGTGAAGTTGAGCATCAGCGTCCATGGTCCGTGAACGTTTGGTGTGGAATAATTGGAGATCAACTTATCGGTCCGTATTTTATTGATGGAAATTTGAACGGTGAAAAATATCGTAACTTTTTAGAAAATCAACTTCCAATATTGCTGGAAGACCTAAGCTTGGAAGTGCGACACAACATGTGGTTTCAACATGACGGTTGTCCAGCACATTATGCGGCAATCGCGAGGGAAGTACTCAATCGCGAATTCAATGGACGATGGATCGGTAGAGGAGGTCCAGTAAATTGGCCTGCCAGATCGCCAGATCTTACAATTCGCAGTTGTGTGGAATCTTTCAAAGCTCGGATTAACAAGTGCATCGAAGTGCGAGGACACCATTTTGAGCACTTATTGTAAAATAATTAATCGAAATCAAGCATCCCTGTGGTGAGAGGCAAGGGGACTCACCGAAATTAAGCACCCCGATGGATGGTGAGAGGCAAGGGGACTCACCGAAATTAAGCACCCCGAAGGGAATAGACAACTACTACGTCCGCGTCGTTATTCCTGGGTAGAGCTAAAAGTAGTGTCAACAATTTCATTTTTCGCAATTGCAGCGCCATCTATCGCGAATCGAAACAAATTTTCCGAATAAAAGTTACGTATTTCGTAAAGGAGAATCTGAATCTGTGATAAAAAATTGGGGTTGCCATTTGAAATTACAAAGTTACCCCCACCCCTGCCTCCTGTGGGGTTGGGGGTGGGGTAAATTTTAACAAATCTTTTTTCCCCCTCGAAAATAAAAAGTTTTTATTCCAGACATTTTTTCCGTAGGATGCGTATTTTTTGAGATATTTCGTTGTCTCAAGTTAAAAAAAACACCCTGTATAGTCTATTATATATAACTTTTTCACCTCGGCTTATCTTACTAATATATAAATAAAAACCAGTTCAAACAACGTAATAATATGTCAAATTTAAAACTGAAATCACTATTTAAAGATGAGACAAAAGTCCACTTTCGAACTAAAGTGTTCCTCAATTGAGGCCCAGAATGTCGGATTAAAACAAGTTATGAAGGTTCAAAGAAATGGATGTAGAATTTGAGTACCTTAAAGTGACAAAAACGTAAAATTGGAGCAGGCTCGGCTGCGGATTGCGAAGCAAAAATTCAATTTTCAGTTTGAAATAAAAATTAAGACATGGTCTCGAGATATTAAATTTCTGAATACGGATCAATAAAGTTTGGTTTCGAAAAGTATGCCAATTTCGAGAAAATCGACCGATAATTTTCAAACAAAAATTCCATAGATTTTCAAAATTGGCTTGAATAGCGATTCAAAATCGAATTTTTTGGAAAAATAGCAACTTTCTTCCGAGATTTGGGGATGCTGAATTAAAAAAAAATGTTTGATACATTAAACTTATTCAGTTTCGAGAAAATAAAAATTAAAGATCGCGATATCACAGTAGTGTGATAGATAACGCCAGTTTTTATAAAAATGTAGGTTAAAAATGCATTATTCTACTGAAAAAATTCTTCTAAATAATAAGATGTTTGAATCTGGATGGCTTAATCAAGTATGATCTTAATTATTTTTAGTGTTCTAAGGAATTTAAAATATCATAAGCAGCAGAAAATTCCATAGTCGAAACAATGTAAAAAAGTATTTTTTTTTTATAATTCTTCAGAATATTTTTGAATTCTGAACATGTTGTACCGAACAAAAAAAAATTGTATTGAAGTATAAAGTAGATATTATTCGCTATGCTTATTTATAATAATTATCTTAAATAATATCATGATAAAAGATAAAACATTATAAAATAATTTCTGACAATTTCACTTTGTTAAATATCAGTGGCGTAACCGCTGTAAAGTAAAACCACGTTTTTTCGCCGAAGGGGAGGATCCTAGACTGAGAAGCGAAAATACTACACTAGATTAGACTGTTGTCTTACTGCTAAGCAAGTTATAAATCGGCCTTCTTTTTTAATTTCAAACGTACGATTTTAAATAGTAAGATTAACAATCTTGCTTAGTGCTTCTTGCAATGCGAAAAAGGAGACCGAACTCATCTTTTTTTTTACAATTTGAATTAGTAATGCTGACATTCGGTTTTGTATATTTTGATATCACTATCTCATACATTGTCAAAAACTATTTAAATTGTTTCTTGTGCAATGCGAATAAGTAAACTTCAAATTAAGAATGTGAAATAGTGAATCTAACTATCCAATGTTTTCTGTGAAATGTTTTTCAAATGTATTCCGATCTGTGCAAACACAGCTTGAAAAGCTTCTTTCACAATTTTATGTCAAAACCTAAGGCTACATAGATGTTTTTTCTAGAGAACGACTCAAATGCAGTTCAGTAACTGAATTCTACTACAAAACCTGATGATATACTTTTTTCTTTTTCGAGTATTTGTCTTCAAACCAGTCTCCCCCTTTCACGCTACGTTTCCCCTTCCAATTCCCCTCAACTAATCGCTAATTTTTCTCAACTTTGAGTATTCTTTCAAAGGTCAATAGAAGGCTTTCAAATGTATCATTAAATTTTAATATATTCAATAAACACACGAAATTCTTTGAAACTCGACTGAAATAATATTAAACTTTCCCAAATACCTGTATGTCCCAGCGTTATGCAAATATTGCGAAATCTTTCCACAATCAACTTTCTCTGCTTAGGAGGGAAGTAGGCCTGCATTTTCTAGACACGTGTATCATTAATTTTATTTTACCTTGAGAAGCATAGATCATTTTATGAGTAAACAGTATCAAAATTAAAGTATCCTAACATTTTACCTCAATATAGTTTTATTGTCTAGGTACACAAAGTTTTAAATCTCTTCGAAACGTTCCTTAGTAACAATCACGCGTTCATCTTTAAAAAACATTGCAAAATAAAACGCAATATCATATATAATTTGTTTATTATCTTTATCAGATATTGTATCACGAAATTAAAAGTCATCCAATATCATATTGCCGGTATTGCAAAATTGCAATACCGGCATTGGAAGGTGAAATTCCAATACGCGTATTGCAGCTTCAACGAATACTCACCGTTTACCATACGACTATTGCAATTTCACATTAAAATACCGTTATTGCACGTTTGCCTTACAATCACTTTAGCCCGTCTAGCGGATGAGTGATCCTCTATAGACAAAAGAATGGGACATGACTGAGAAAATATATTGTACATTTGGGAAATATTACTAGTCAGACCTTTTATCACTTACCTTTACGTTTCGGAGGGTTTCTCCATAAAGACGTATGCAGTTGCAGTACCATGTACTACGTTCGTGACGGCTTACATTTCCACATATCCTAGCATTTTACGCTTGAAATGTAGCTCCAATAAAACATGATAAAAAACTGAGCAAAAAAAATCACTTAAGATCACTTGAAAAAAAGCATTGACATGACGCGCAAATCAATTCAACGCTAACGGAGCACGATTTTTTCAACTGCGCATGTACGGAAAAGCATTACTATTGATAGTACATATTTATTGATTTCAAATAGACCGCGGTTTTCGGCACATGCGTATTTGAAAAAGTTGCTTATAGGGGGCGCAGCGATACAAGACCGGGCAGCCAATGAAAGTCGCTTGATAAAAAAAACCTGCCTACTCGTGGTAGAGGTGGGGGCCTTTCCAGCCCTAGAATAACCGATCGTGTACGTTTCAAGGCCAGTAGAATGAAAGGAAGTTTACTGTATTAGAAATTTTGTACAGTGCAGTCACTAGTATATCTAGATTTTTTCACAGAAGAGTACGTCACGTTGCGTAACATTGCGACACGACCCAAACTGTTTACTTTCAGAGAACCCCGCAATGAATCGAAGGTGAGAACCAAACACCAGTACTCATCTCGCGGTCCGACTTTATATTATTGTTTTGTTTTATCAATTGAATGTTTATAGTCGCATCAACTGCCAGAGTCATTAGCAACTGTGTTATAGGGTCACTTATAAACTGTAGGGTATCTGTGGGGTAGTATAACTAGGGAAAGAAGCGAGGTTTTCTGAAAACACATCCAGCCTCGCTTCCTGCTTTAGGAATCGGATCCGCGCCAGCGTGGTTGCTAAGGCTGCAGTGTTAGAACATAAGACAATCACGATGCCGTCTGAGCCACGATGACTCCCTGTACTATTCTATTAGTTTAAACTGAATTTGATAACTGTAAAATGATTTATGAAGCCAAGCTTTTTTGATTTCTCGAGTGGTATTATTAATTTTTAAATAATGCGAAATTTCTCTATTTGACTTATGATCGCATCCGCATTTTAATATTTAGCAACGTCCTCGTTCACATACAAAAGTAAATATTTCTGAAACAGTCATACATCAAAAATGAAATTAAAACAAATAATCCTAGAGATCATTCATAAATAATTTAAGGGTTATTTTGGAATTTTAGACCACCCTTCCCTCCTTCCATTCTTTGTAAGGCTGTTTCTATCATAAGTGTTAAATGTTATATAAATTTGGATATCAGGTTTGACAAATTTATTAGCTGAATATCTGTCCTTGGACTAATTTGTCAAATTAACAATTTAAATACTCTTAGAAAGACAAGCTTGACACCTATAATTCATGAGATAACGACTATATTATAAAGGTAAATATACTCTAATGAAGCACCAGAATATTTATCATTCACACTTTTAATCAAAGTCTTTATTACGGCATTAATCAGTTTTTGCTCTACTTGGAAAAAATGAGGATCGCTTACACTCTCGTCTCATCCTTGTTTTTTATTCCTAATTACATAGGTAAATATAATAAAATAATACCGTATCTATACATTTGACTATATTTTTAATTGAAGACCATATAACAAAACAGTTTATAGCAAGCTTTTAATCCGTGCAATCAATCCGACCTCGAAATCTATTCAGATGTTTAAATAAACATTATTTAAGAAATTTTTTAATCAAACGTGAGTCAAGAAATTGAATGAATCATATATGAAAACATAGGATGTACCTTTTCCACAGAAAGAAAAAGAGGGCATGTAAACACAGACGGTATAAAGGTCGCACAAAATTAAGGGTTCGGATCAAAGAATGAGTCGTGCGCTCAAAAACGCGGAAAAGTATTGTCCACGTGTCTCGTGATACGGAAAATTTCAAAGTTCAAAAAATTAACATTTTAAAAATATGAACATATAGAAAAGGGCAAGACGGAACTTTTCTTTATCTGCAGTTTTTTTGTCCGATAAATATTTTTTATAGTAAAAATGAAAAAGTTGAAAAAAAATTCCCCAAATTCAATTATTTTTTAAAACATAAATCATAAAAACTCAGCTAAATATTATTGAAACTGTTTGAAATTTGGTATAAGCACGCCGTGTACCCTAGCAATGCCTACAAAATGCAACAAAAACATCAAAACTGCCTATTCTTTGATAATAATTAATTGCAAATTGAGACCAGTCGATAAGCACGTTTTTAGAAAAGTATCGAGGAGACTTCAGAGTTGAAAGAACTTTCAGCGAGACATTTGTTCCTCACTATTAAAATGAGATTCCTGGATATTTTTAGATCGATTCATTAAAAATCCACAGAAATATCCATCATGTAAGAAAGCACGTGACGCCCGTCTACGACTGCAAGCACTTCTGAACGTTCGCTTGTACTCTCGCCGGTACTCGCCTATAAGGGATGCTTTCTTACATAGTGGATATTTCCGTCAATTTTTAATGAATCGATCTAAAAATTTCGAAAAATCTTACTTTAAAAGTGAGGAACAAATTTCTCACTAAAAGTTCTTTCTACTCTGAAGTTTCCTCAATACTTTTCCTTGCCGAAACTAAAAAAACGTGATTATCGACCGGTCTCAATTTGCAATTGATTATTATTAAACAATAGACATTTTTTATTGTTTTTTTAATTTTGTAGGCATTGCTAGGATATATTGCGTGCGTGTACCAAATTCAATAATATTTAGCTAAGTTTTGACGAATTATGTTTTAAAAAATAATTGCATTCGCGTTTTCGGGCGCGCGACCCATTCTTTGATACGGACCCTCAATTGTAATAACCGTACGAAAGCAAGGTGTCTATCGATCGGCCATTTTCAAATTCCCGGTCAGTTTTGACCCAGTACATATCAAGGTAAATCCATTTGTGATTCCTTTTTTCAAGTATTTATGATAGAAAATGAAAAATGCTTCAATATACTTCGAGTAATTACTTTATTAACATATTATCACTATGTTAATTTTTACAAATTGCGAGTAAAAAACATACATATTATAGGTTAAAACGAATATCTTTAAAAATGTATCTCTTCTGACCAGTCTTATCATTTATCTGCTAAATCACGAAGCGACGAAGACATGTTCGAGATTATATTACGTACATAAAATTTTTCTGACGATATTTTGTAACAATTCTTAGGATGCAAATCTTTGGTTTTACAAACTAGGTCATCTTTCACGTTCACACGAAGAGAAGTTTCAAGGTAAAATTACTCTGAAAACAATGTAGCCCTAAGTATATCAACAATTGATTTTACAGTGAATGACTTTGTAATTAGAATGCGTTGCAATACAAGGAAACTTAACAGAAAGAGCGTAAAAAATGCTTTGAAGACTAGAAAAAATGTTGAATACCAGTTGATTTCAACTCGAAATTTTTCTTCATGTAGCAACCTCGCGTACAATCAGATCTTTCGAAGAGCTGCGCTGATAGAAATGATCTTATCGGTCAAAAGTCTAGCTTTTTGTTTAGCTTCTTTCAAAATTTCAGCTTTTTCTTTTTCGAGATTTTTTATTTCATCTGCTTTGCGTTTTCCCGTTTCTTTTTCTTTTTTCTCTTGTTCAGCTTCGAAATTGTTCGCTCTATTCGCGTCAAGGTAAGTACTGTGTGCTGCCTGATTTTCTACCAAACAATCTTTATTAACCGAAAATCCTCGCTCTAGGGCAGCGTTTCCATGAGACAAAATGAGAATGAATTTGAAAAATTTAAAAAAAAACGTCATACTTTTTTGAATCTAAAATGATTTTCATACAAAAATGATCAAGTCGACAATTTTTTCGGTTATAACGTGCAAAAGCGTCAGCATTTTGGGGCAAATTTGTCAGTTCTTTGTACTGAATTTTAATTTTATCAGCTGTTTCTCCAGAAATCCAATGATTGTCGATACTCAAGGTATCAAGAGATTTGATCAAACGTTTTTTTGCCAAGAAAATGGCATCTGAAATCACTTTTGGGTCAAGACAAATAACTAATCTAGTGAGACCAAACTTGAACGGGCTTTTTTCGAAAAGTTTGCGCGTCATGGTAAGATAGCACTGTTGAACGTGAGTTTTGAAATTTTTGATTTGGTCTCTCGAAATCGTCTGTGTCAGATGCAATTTCGTGAGAGCTCCTTTAGTTTCAAAACCAACGTCAACATCGGAAGCTGGAAGTAAAACTTTCACATCTGATAGATCCACTCTTGAGACTGTCCCAAATTCTTCCGAAATTGTTGGTTTGATGAAACGCTCCATTATGGTGGTGATCATCTACGTTAACTCTGCATACAAAAAGGGATTCAACGGCGAGTCCGATTGAAACTCCATAATAAAAGGTTCGCTCAAAGATGCTACGGATTGAAAAAAAAAACAATTTGGCTCGCTGCAGAGGATCTCTCAAAAATTCGGAAACAATTTGAAAATTTCTGTTGTTATTGAGAGGATTTTTCCCCCTTCTTTTTGAACTTTTTTAACCCAAATTTCCACAGATGGCAAAACGTCAACGGCCCTTTTAGCGACTGGAGTGTTTTCGACCCACCTTATATCGAAAAACTTCCAAGGAAATTTCGCTGAATTTGTAATCGAAGTATAATCAACCCTTCGCGAAGGAACGTTTTTGAACAAACGGTACAAACAAGTCAAAAACTGATCAATTTTCCATCCAGTGTTTTTCATGCCAGCCCTCAGGGCCGCATTTACCTTTAACGCCGCCCTAGGCTACCTAGTGGAAAGGCCGCCCTTTATCAATGCTAATTCCCCTAAGATGAAGTGCACTAAGTAAAAAAAGGTTACGTGAACACGTAAAAAAAACTACAAAATTGTAAAGATACTTATATCATAAGTTTATTAATTTGTTAAAATAATCTTAACAATACATTCGTCATATACCGATTACAACAATACTCGTCGCAATTTTTTTTTCCGCAAACTCCGAAGTAATATTTTCATAGTCTATTGTTTGCAGAAACGAAGCTTCGATGAAGATTATTGCACCTACTCTATCGCAAATAGTTTTTTACTCTAGTTAAGGCTCAGAATGAATTTTCTCCTGAAGAGTTCGATATAAGAATTGTTAGGTATATGCGCAGTAGGGCGTATCGAAAAAATTTAATATTTTGCAATAGTTTTTGGTTAGCGCTAAAAAGTTTCTGGTAGGTGCCAAAATAACTCCCAAAAAAGATTGGTCCTAAAAAGAAATTTTTCAGTTCGCGCAAGGTCATTATACAGTGTGTCTAAAAAGTCCCGGGATGGTTGGATATTTCCTCAGGTAAAATGTTTTTCAAAAAAGTGAAGGTCATTCCTGAAGTAAATTTCAACAGGGAATTCAATTGTGACCTTCATTTTGACCTTGAAGTTGACCTTTATGGCTTTATGTAGGTCTACTCTGTTTTTTAAAGTAAAAAACGCCTTTTTCACATCTGCAATCGATAGAGCGAAAAATTGTACGTTCAGATACGTACCCAAGTCATAGGTCAATTATAACGTTCAAGGTCAATTAGAGGTTATTTGAAATAAACAAAGTTTTCCAAGAGGTCAGTGCAATTTCTGAAGTATTTTTCAACGAGGAATATAATGGTGACCTTCATTTTGACTTTGAAGTTGACCTTCATGGCTTTTTGAAGGTCAAATTTGTTTTTTTAAATGAAAACCCCCTTTTTTCACATCTCCAATTGATAGAGCGAAAAATATTACGTTCAAGTACGTACCCAAGCAGCTTTCCAAGCAGTTTACGTTTACGTTTAGCATTGCCCAGGAAGAACGACGTGGACGTAGTAAATTCTGTTCCCTTTGGGGTGCTTGATTAGTGTGAGTCCACTTGCCTCTCACTCATCAGTGAAGGTGTTCGAACTGAAAACCTTGAGCTTCTTGACAAAAAGCTATGCGATTGTAAAAATGAGTTACAGCATTACGAACCATCTCTCTATCAATCAAAGTAGCCTCTTGCAGAATCCGATTCTGCAATTCGTCTAAGCTTTGGGGTTGCGTTGAATATACTTTGCTCTTTAAATAACCCCAAAGAAAATAGTCGAGAGGCGTCAGATCAGGAGATCTAGCAGGCCACTCGATTTCACCCCTTCTTCCAATCCACCTATGAGGGAACTAGTATCCAAATATGCTCGAACCACTCTACCGTAATGAGCCGCTGCTCCGTCCTGCTGGAACCAAATATTTTGAACATTATCGCCTGTAATCCCCCTTATTCTTGGTACAATTTGGTTTCTGAGAAGCTCTTCATATGCACGGGCATTGAGATTACCATCGATGAAGAAAGGGCCTATCAATGTATCATTCAAGATACCGGCCCAAACATCAATCTTTTGTGGATATTGTGTGTGACTCTCCAACATCCAATCAGGATTTGTTTCGGACCAATATCTACAATTTTGTCTGTTAACTTCACCTTTTAAAGTGAAAGTAGCTTCCTCTGAAAATACTGTATTTCACAAGAAAAGAGGATCTCTATCCATTCTGTCCATCATAATTTCACAAAATTCAACCCGACGATCAGGACCGTCTTCATTGAGCTCTTGTACCAGATGAACTTTGTAAGGATGGAAATTATTGCTTTTTAAAATATTTCGCACTGTCTCAGGAGCAACGTCACGCTCATCACTAGCTCGACGTAAACTAAGGTGTGGGTTTTCAACAAATGCTTGGGCTTTGTCCATCTGCATCTCCTCAGATCCTGCAAATTTTGACCGCACAATTCTCTGAAGGTCCTTGATAGATCCATGATTCATAAAGCGCCTTACAGTTCTTTCAATAGTTGATTTTGAGACAGGATTTAACCCTTCTCTATCACGAAAAGTGCGATTAAAAAGTAAACGAACTTGATTATAAGATCGAACTTGATCTCCCCAACCACGCATCATTAATACAGATACCCTCTCTCGTTCCGAAAGTTTAGCTTGCGCCATAATAATCTTTTAGCGAGAGATAGTAAGTATGTACTCGTAATACGTGAATTTAGTTTCGATTCGTAATATTCGTATGGAGATAGAAAAACGGTATAGGACTTATGGTATCGCCTTAGGTATTGACTTAGGTATCGCAAAACGGTATAGGACTTTTCGATATAACTCTTTGGGGAGGAACAGAACTCTCACCAGAACTCCTGGAACTTTTAATGAAAAATTTCCTATATGATTTTACAATATTCAACACGCTGTAGCCAAGATCAATACAGAGCTAACCAATGAATTTCTCGTTGAAATTTACTTCAGGAATTACACTGACCTCTTGGAAAACGTTGTTAATTTCAAATAACCTTTAACTGACCTGGAACGTTACAATTGACCTATGACTTGGGTACGTATCTGAACGTAGAATTTTTCGTTCTATCGATTGCAGATGTAAAAAAAGGGGGTTTCCATTTAAAAAAACAAAGTTGACCTTCAAAAACCCATGAAGGTCAACTTCAAGGTCAAAATGAAGGTCACTATTGAATTCCTCGTTGAAATTTACTTTAGGAATGACCTTTAATTTTTTGAAAAATGTTTTACCAGAGGAAATATCCAACCGTCCCGGGACTTTTTAGACACAGTAGATTTCTCATCGTGAAAGGCTCAAAAATGGTAGTTTTTGATATTGATAAGCGGTATAAAATGCATATTGTATCCATATATATACCTGCTTAGTATAAATCCAATCAAAAAGTGTCCTCTGTTCGCGCGTTCATGGTAAAGTGACAGAAAATCGGAAAATTAACGAAATATTAGATATTTTCAACTATTACTAGCTCAAAAAATGATTATTTCCGATCCGGGTAAGCGGTAAAAATGCATATTATATCCACATATGTACCTGCTTAGTAGAGAACCAATAAAAAAATGTCCTGTGTTCGTGCGTTCACGTTAAAGTGACAGATAGTCGTAAAATTCACGAAATATTCGATATTTTCAACTATTAAAAGCTCAAAATCTTTATTTCTGATTCTGATAAACAATATTGCCAGTTTTCGAAAGTAAACACGAATTCAAGATTTAAGAAGTAATTTTTGGTAAGACAATTTAGCTAAATATTTAATTATATTATTAAGTAAGAGATAAATACTCAAGAGCAAAATATAGTACACGACTTGTATTCTTTATGTGAATTAAAAATAATAATTTTTAACTTGTAATAGTAACAAATGTCTAATACTTCGTGAATTCTTCTATTACACAAGACCATAAAATCTAAACCCTTGCAACATGGACCAGACTAGGTGGGTCTTATATTTTCGGGGACGCTGAATTCGAATCCGTTGTCCGTTTGCTCCTATCAGGTCAGGTTCAAAGTCAGTTAAAGATCAAACTTACAAAATTCATCGCTCACCAATTAAGTCAGGGTGCATATAGGTTTTCGGGGTCGCTGAATTCAAATCCGTTGTCAGTTTGGTCTCATCAGGTCAGGGTCAAGGTCCATTCAAGGTCAAACCTACTAAATTCATCGCTAACAAAATAAGTCAGGGTATCTTAGGGCTTTCGGGGTCGCTGAATTCGAAACCGTTGTTAAGGTCAGTTCAAGGTCAAAATTCATGAATTTCACGATTATTTGTCAATCAAATAAGAACGCGCGAATACTGGACGTTATTCTATTTGGTCTATACTAAACATGTATGTGTGTAGAAGCAATATGCATTTTTACCGCTTATAGTGATCGGAAATAAAGATTGTGATCTTGTAATAGTTAAAAATATATAATATTTCGTGAATTTTAAGATTATCTGTCACTATAACAAGAATGCGCGAACACAGGACATTTTTTGATTGGGTCTATACTAAGCAGGTATATACCCTGGCGGACCGGCCGAACGCAAGCATTACGCTACAGCGTAATGGTAAAGTAATGGTAAAGTAATGCTAAAGTAATATGGCATTATAATTATTGAAAGAAGC
>CAKNWT010253432.1:0-34052 GCA_932066315.1 Andricus coriarius | reverse complement strand
TTTTACGCCTAATACACCTAAGTTGAAGGCAAAATACTAATAACAAAAAATTTCGTTGTTTTTGAAAAATGTTAATAACTCTCCAAATAATTAAAGGTAAGTCTCCATAGTACTTTCATAACCTGTCAATATATTTTTAGAATTTTTGTCCTATATTATATTCTAGGATTAAACTTATTGCCAAAAAGTCGTGTAATTTCAAAAATGTGTAAATACTTACAAGAATTTAAAAAGATCAATATATCATATTTAAATAGAATGGAGTAATATTGATAAAAATATTAATATTTTGCACTTTTTAAATTCAAGCGTAGAGTATTTATTTGAAATTTTGCGATTTCTTGGTACCAAGCTTGGTCGTAGGATACAATCTAGGAACAAAATTCTATAAAATAATTGAATAAATTTGCAAAATACTATCGAAATTTACCTTTAAAGTGAGACCAAGAACTTTAACAAATGGTAGTTATTTTCAAAAACATCGATATTTGACGTTCTTTGCAATATCTTTTTATAAAATTAACATTTTGCCTTCATCTTGGGCTTTTGAGATGTAGAATTTTATCAGCTTTTGTGCTATTATCGGACAAATTTTAATTTGATATTATAAGACTTGAAATATCATAGTATAAAAAGGTATATTGTGAATTTAAAATTGTTGATTTATTTTTCAATTTATTCTGAGCCAAAACTATTCTTAAGAATCTTTTATTGTAGAAAATTTAATTATCTTTCTTATATTCTGTGGATACTCTACTCTAGGACCGATATTTACGAGGTTATGCAAAAGAAAAAACATTTTTTGTACCTCTTAAGGTCTACTTCAGCTAGCACAAACCTAAAGTGACTGGCCTGTAAATAAATAACAAAATAATTTCGGTAGACCCAAAGAAATATGAAAATTGGGATCCAAACCCTTTAAATTGTTTCAAATAAAGATACATATTTGAAGTATTTAGAAAGAACTGATTCCTTTTTGCTACAAATAGAATGTTGAGTAAATTAAGGAAGTCTGATCTTCTCGATGGGTTTAACGAAATTAGCTGCCTAAATAAAATTCCCGTGGTCATAAATTGAAACAGGTTTCGCAGCTTTGACATAATTCTGTAACTATTAATTTCTCTATTTGCAAGCGTCCCACGATAAATTTAGGCCCATAGGTCCTACTTTTGCCTTTTCAAAGGCGATCGCGACTTTCTAACAAATATAAGTTGCAATACGAGAACACGTAGAAACTACACTCTGTCTCAGGCACACTCAACAATCACTCGAGAACTGTCTACCACAAGTAACCCGCAGGTTTTATGGAAACCCCATCGCTTAGAGGATGGGACTTTTCTTTTACGAGGAGACGATCCTGAGTCTCGAAAAGAAAATTTCACTAATTTTCTCGAGCATCAATCGACTAGAAAATTTTACTTCTTCGAGCTTTTTAGATTCAAAAATTCGAGAAAAGGAAAATAAACTAATAAATATTATTTACCTCAAATAGAATTTATTGGAGAGAAATAACTATTCCTCCTTTGAATTGGTTTATTTGGTTTAATTTGACCAAATAAAGATGGATAATTCATCTTTCGCTTTTCTCAAATTTATTCTCATTTCTGTTTTATTTGCTAAACATGTTTAAAATGCTTAAATTCAGAGTATTTTTGAATAAAATTTGTGGTAACGTATTTGTCACTTTTTAAAAACTAAGTATCATCTTTGTGAAACTTTAGGAGCTCAAGCTCTTTGACTTCAATACTCTAGAATCTAGTTTGTGGCTCAGGATCGTCCGGGCCCGATTTTTCTTTTTCTCCATATCCTGGCGAGTCTTGTGAATTCGATATACTGTACACACAGAGCATTTTTTAAAAACACCCTAGAGGAATCGGCAGCTTTATCCACGTTTGAATTTGAGGACAAGCATGCTTATTGTGAGGAACACGGCGATCCAGAGGATGGTGGAGAGGAATCCTTTGTAGACATCGGGTTCTGTAATACTCCAGCCACGAGTGAGCATCGACCGGAGAGCCGTCGTGGCCATCGTCAGGGGCAAACCTTGTGAAATATATCGCAAAATGGTTGGCATACCTTCCACTGGCCAAATAACTCCTAGATGTTCAAATAAAAATAACCAATTAGTTTTTAATGTTTAAAATTATATAATTACTAATAATTATACGCTATTTTAGTATTCAAGGCGTCTATATGTAATATTCGAACATTTTTGAGGGTTTTAAATATTTTAAAATTTAACAGATTTTCAGTCAGAAAGCTTTCAAGTTTCCAACTGGTTTGAGATTGAATATTCGAAATAATATAATATACTCTAATTTTGAATAGATTTCGAATTTCATGACTTTCAGGTTGGCTGTCTTCCAAAATTGCTTCTAAAATCAGAAGATTTGAAAGCTGCGCCCTTTTTTGCAAAGGGATTTTATAAATTAGATTTGGGTGGTTTCAAATTTAAAATCATACAAGTTTGGAAAACCCAAGTTGATTAAAAGCAAAAAATTTGAAGGTTCTATATTTCTGAAATTTCTAAAATCATTTAAATAGCATCTGTTAGAAAAAGAGTTTCATTACGGCATTTTTAAAGATTTTCTAGAATTTTCAAAATTTTGAATTTGGAAGTCTTGACATTCGAAAGAATTTTAATTTGGATAATTTAAAAATTGAAGGGCATTCCAAAGTATTTCAAATTTATACACCTTATTTATACTGTTTTTGTCAAAATTCGATTAAACAAAATTTGGATGCTTTTGAATTAATTTTTTTTTTAATATGGAATCCCGTGTAATTTATATTTAAAATAGGGTTCATTGTTTGTTTAAGGGACACCTTGAAATTTCATTTTTATTCATTTAAAATAAAATACATACCGCTGAGAAGCAGAGTTGGATAAAAACTGCCTAGAGCTAGTTGAATGGCGTTTCTCTCGAGTTCGCAAATCGCTGAGATCACAAAACCTGAATAAATTAAAAATAACATAAATTATAAAAATATTAAAAATCGTCAAAATACCATTGTAGGTAAATGATATGAATTTCTCTTTGGCTATTTCAAATTTGATCAGTTATATTGGTAGCAGGAATGAAGAAATATACTACAGTGAACCAGAGAAGCAGAACTTCGAAAATGCCTTACTAATTTATAATAATTAACATTGCATTCATAATGAAAAGTCTTATTGCGCAAGAACACCATACCTATATGCACTTAAATGTTACACATGTACGAAACAACTCGCAGAACGACTCTCGTTTTTAAATTATTTACGCATGCAATTGCTGTCGCAATGTCGACAAGTTTTCTAATAAATCCAATTATAAATAGCTCATATTTTAAATTTTAAATAAAATTAGTATTCTAGATTGACATTAAAAACGACATTAAGCACTTAGATAAATATCGAATTGTTTATACTTTTATAATGATTTATGTTTTATTTTGCAGATTTTGTTCTTACCGAAGCACATGCCGCACAAGCCTTGAAGAATCGTGAGGATGATGACAAAACCAATTTCGCCTTTACATTCGACTCCGAAGACGATGATCATGAAAATAAGAACCAAGGCGGTTTGTCCGCACATCACGACAAATTGAGTAACGACATGGGAGAAAAGAATTTCCCCGGGAGATACACCAGCTACCCAACTTCTATCCAGCAAACCTTCCATCCTCTCGATGATAAGAGCTGACGAAGTCAGGGCAACAGCCAAGAAGAAAACGATCCTATAAAACAGGAAAGAGACCGGTGAGAAACCATCGCTTTTTTTCTAGAGAAACTAAAAAAGTTTCAAATTCAAAGCCAAAACAATTTTGGAAGCTATCTAAACTAGAAATTTCAAAATCAAGTAACTAGAAAATTATTCTTACGTTAAAATAACACCAGGAGCCACGAAATCTGTGAAGCTAGGTTCATTTGTTCCATAAATCGGCTGTAAGAATTGAATCGGCACATCTGCCAGTTTTGTATTCTGATCACAAACTTTCAGTAAACTCTGTGCAAAATCTCGGTAGGCATATTGAAGATTTCTTGCCAGCATTAGACCGATTTGCTGATCTGCAATTATATAAATTAACAAATTAGTACCAAAAAGATTTAATTTAAATTGCAATAATCTTGCACAACCCAAATATTTTCCGATAGAGCCTAAATATTTATTTCTTCTCAACTTACTGGACATGTCGAGCCATACTCTTATTTCACTAGAATCCAGAGTTTCATCATCGGCTTCTTTGCCCAAAGTCATTCTAGCAAATAGAGCATCGGTGAAGTTTTCTGTAAAATAAAGTGTCCCCCAGGCTTGACCTCTCCGCACTGCTTCTAAGGCTGATTCAGGATCCGGATAATATTCCTTTAAAATAAAGTGTAACCAATAAATATTGAAGTTTAAATTTTCTTCAACTAGAGGTTTGAATGAAGACTTACTTTCACCATCGTTGCGTTATCGAGAAAATCTAAATATCGACAGCTAAGGAATTTAAATTGACAGTCTTTGTAAACTGGACAAGTCATGTTTTCGTAGAACATCTCATGATTGACTATGGCTAGCTTTAGTCCCGTGGGATCTCTCCCGATTGCCAGACAGAAGAGGATGACTTGCATTACTGGCAGGGCGAAGATGAACAACATCACTCTGTAATCAATTACAATGAATTTATTTTCAATATTCAATTTTGAATGCTTTCTTTAAGCCTGATTACATTGATTTTTCCCTTTTTGGAAAGTTACTTATGGTAACGTCAAATGGGATAATTTCGAACATGTGGGGTAAATTCGGACTTCCTAATTGATAGTTTAAATTACTTAAGGTGGCTTTAACCAGAATCTGGAATCAGTAAAACTATCGATTTAGGAATATCCGAATTTACCCCACATGTTCGAAATTATCACGTTTGACGGTAATTTTCAAAATACAATCACTTCTTCGAATTTTTGATTAGCCTTGTTCACATTTTGCTTATTTTCTCCTATTCCGTTTCTTTTCTTATTTATTCAAG
This sequence comes from Andricus coriarius, assembly GCA_932066315.1. NCBI lineage: Eukaryota > Metazoa > Arthropoda > Insecta > Hymenoptera > Cynipidae > Andricus > Andricus coriarius. Next base: position 29,060 of record CAKNWT010253432.1, on the reverse strand, counting down.
TGTTAATAATTAGCAATTTTTAAATTGAGGTTTAGAATTAAATATTTGTAATGGAGCGCTCAGAAAATGAATAATAGTTTTGAATTGAATCCTTTAATCCAACAGGACAATTTTAAATTTTAACGTTCAATACTTCATAATTTAAAATTAATAGGCTCCAAAACTGAGCTACTTTAATTAAATGCCTTCAAAATTGGATAATTTAAAAACTAATCTTTTCAAATAAAATAGTTTCACATGAAAAATATTATAATTATTATATATAAAATTTAATCATTCCAATACATTACAATTTAAAATTAAAATATTATAAATTGAACCATTTTTTTCAATCAAAGGTAATAATTTCAGATTAAATTATTCGAAATTGAACATTTTATGTTTAAAGTTTTTAATACTGAATATTTTTCAATTTAATTTATTCAAAATTAAACAATTTTAAATTAAAAAACATAAAAATTGGACGAACATAAAAATTTATAGGCCTTCAAGATTAATCAATTTCAAATTTGAAGGGCAAAAAATTGAGAAAAATCGGAATCAATTATTAACAATTGTACGATTTGCAAATCTTTAAACCAAAAGCCATGAAATAAAAAATTGCAGACTCAAGCTTTGAAATGTAAAAACTATCAAGTTTTCGGCTTTAGAATTTCAAATTTATAGTGTTTTAATTCACGTTTGAAATTATATATTTTGTAATTAAGTCCCTGAAGATCTTTTAAATTGTAAGTCTCAGTTAAACAATTTTAAATTGAAAACGTTCCAAAATGGATCATTACAACTAATTACAATTTCAAATGTTTAAAATTATACAGTTTTAAACTGACAACTTTGATTGTCCTAAACAAATTTGTAATGTTCAAAAGTTTCTAAGATTCAAACTTTTATTTAATTTGAAATGTTAAAATTTTTCAAGTATTCTGTATTGACAGTGTGCATAGCGGTGCAGGAAATCGTGAAAACACGAGAAAAATCTGGGAATTTTATTTAGGTCCGGAAATTTTTTTTTCTATCGCCAAATCCACTTTTTTATAGTTTGTCTCTTTATTGTTTAGTCGAGAATCAGAGAGGGGGAAATCGGGTGGATTTACGTATTGTATATCGTCGAACGGGGTAATTTTAGGCATGTGGGGTGAATTCGGACATCCTTAAATTCCTTGAATTCATGGTATAAATTACTGTCAATTTAGGAGTGTCCGAAATTACCCAGTTTGACGATATATCATTAAAGTTTTTCAATGGTTGCTCAAGTTCTTTCAATATTTATTATATGAGAATACATTTTTTTTCTTTAATAGGTTGTAATCTATCAGAATTCCCTATATAAGAAGCCAGAATGAAGGAATTCTGTCCATTATTTAAGCAGATATTGCAAAAATAGTGCAAATTTCAAAGTTTTCTTAAAATTTAAATAAAATCTGATCTAACAAACATTTTACAAAGTTGCTGCAAAAAAGTTGGAAAAAATTTGAAGACATCTCACTAATAATATAAAAATATTTAAATTTTTCCAACATTTTTGTTTTAACTTTAAATATGTTGCATCATGCAAACCATTTTTTTGCAATAATTGCGATAAGTTCGTGCGATTTTATAAAAATGTATCTTTAAAATTATAGAAAGAACGTTGAACATTACAGTTTGCACTTCTTTTGCAATATCTTCTGATTTTGTAAAGAATTCTGATGGTTTTCAACCTATTTGAGAAAAAAACAGTTAACTCTCATATAATTAACATTAAGAGAACTTAAGCTATCATCGAAAAACGGATGGTGTCATACTTGTTATTGGATTATAATTTTGATGAAATCTTTTAGAACTATTAAGCATTCCAAAATCAAAATCGTTAAGAAAAGCTTGATTCCGATGAAGATTATACATTGAAAACTCGCAATTTGTTATTGATCGAAGAAATAAACTAGGGCATTCAATCGCATAAATGACACGCGACCACTTACCCAACGTTTCTCCACATTCGCAGAAAGTTTTTCTGCAAGAGAGCCTTAATTTTTCCTGTGGTGGTGAACTTGTAGCAGTCTGAAAAGTCACAGTCCTCGCACTCGACCGTCGAGTCATCCTTGACTCCTGGCAGTGGTTTGCCATTTAACTATTAAAAAAAAAATAATGCTATTATTGTCAGTTGGCTAGGAAATTCTTCTCACGGAAATATGCTGAAAACATTCTCTATGTGTTAGAACTTTAATTTTTGATGATTAATAAATGTTGTCTGAAAATAGGGGATTGAGAAATTGAGTGTCTGAAGATGTCGTTTACGGCTAGAACCTAACGAGTTACGCTTAATGGTATGATGAAAAAAATGGTATCCAGATTCTTACCATGGAGTCAACCTTGACTTCTGGCAGTCGTTTGCCACTCGACTATTCAAAAATAAAATAAAAAATATAGCCAATTCATTCAAAATTTTCTTGTATTGAATATTTAGGACAATCGAAGGGCATAAGGCTGAAGTTGAATGCATATTTTCATTCGACGGTAGAAGTTCAATTTTTGATGATTGAGGAATATAGACTAAAATGTTATAAACGGCTAGATCCGAACCAGTTACGTTTACCCTGAAAGGGAATCGGCTCAATGGTATGATAACAAAAAATTGTATCCAGATTCTTAGCATGGAATCAACTTTGACTTCTTGTAGTCGTTTGCCACTTAAATATTTTTAAAAAATCGAAATTTTCTCATGTCGAATGTTTAGGTCAAATCATATGACATAATAAGGCTAAAGTTTCTCTTGATGGTAGAAGTTCAATTTTTGATGATTAAGGAATATAGACAAATGTCGTGAATGGAGAAATTGTGTATCTGAAGATGTTATATACTCTCTGCTGTTATATAGAGTTATATAACATATTATATAAAATGTTATATACTCTGCTTAATGGTATGATAAAAAAAATTGTATCCAGATTCTTACCATGGAGACAACCTTGACTTCTGGCAGTCGTTTGCCACTCGACTATTCAAAAAAAAAAAAAAGTTATCGACAATTCATTCGAAATTTTCTTATGTCAAATATTTAGGATAAATCAAATGACATAAGGCTGAAGATGAATGCAAATTTTCTCTGGATGTTGGAAGTTCAATTTATGATGATATTTAGAAATGAAGACAAGTGTAGTGAATTGATAAATTGTGTGTATGTAGATTTTTAAGAGTTGGGGAAGGAAGTTCTGAATTTTAAAGAACTATTTTCGAGGAGCTAATTTTTGATTAATAAAAAGAAATTTGAAAGAGGGTTGTATGTTCCCAGACTCTTACGTCATAATGACTTCCCACTCCATTAGTCGTGTCGTGAATGAGGACTTCTTTGCTCTGATGAAAGTTGAGGCCAACAACTCCAGACTCCTCCGTAACGTAGACTGGTTCGTCTTTTTTGCCCCAGTTTAAGGAAGCCTGTCGATGAACGAGATCAAGAGTTATTAATTACGAAAACAGTTGTCAAGGAAGAAATATGAAATTAAAGATTTGGAAGCTATTCAATCTAATCTACAGACTATTAGATATTTCATATTCTATTTTACTTCATTTCATTTTTCTGAAGAATCTTAATAGAGAAGAGTTTGATTTTTTAAAAAATGCTTTCTTTGAAAATTGAAACAGTTTGATATAGAATATCGAATTTGTAAAAAAGACGGTCAATATTTCATTTGAAATGATGCAGTTCTTGGAATTAATTTTACTGAAGATTGACAATGTATTTGGTTTTTAAGTGCAGCAACTGAAAAATCTAATCTTTTAACTTTGAAAGTTATAAATAGCTTCAGAGTATTTACAATACAAACTGCAAAAATAGTTGCATTTTTCATTAGAAAGAAATTGGTATTCTCCCGACGATTGAATACATTGGCGAGTCTAAGGTCTGTTTTAATGATACCTGTCCTGAGGTTATGAGAAAGATATTTAATAACAAATTTTTCTAAGTTTTAAACCAATTTTTCTCTGCGAAATTCATCCTTCTAAATTTTCATTTTTGATTATATTTAGAGATTTTAAATTATGGGATAAACATTTGAACAATTTCTTTTTCAATTTTTTTAATATAACTTACGAGACTAATATTATTGGTAATATTAAGTTCTGTAGGTGGGGCATATTGTCCTTGTTTTCTAGAGAGTTTTAGGAAAACGTCCTCGAGAGAGGCACAGCTGTACATCGTGAGAAGATTTCTTGGTGATTCCTCAGCCAATAACCTCCCACTCCTCATGAGACCAATCTATACAAAATAAATAATTTATAATCATTCAAAAATCAAATTAAATTTCACAGTGAAAAAAATTCCATAAAAAATATTGATTGATTAGTATATTAGGAAATTATTTTATTTGTATAAAATATTAGAAAAGTCGTACCGTGTGTGCTTGTCTAGCTTCCTCGATATAATGTGTTGTAATGATGACTGTCTTATTTCCATCTTTGGTAATTTGGACCAAGTGATTCCAGATACTGAAAGCAAAAATAATGTTCATATTATTAATATGATCATCGTCACGAAGCTTATTTTAAAGTAGCAGTAAACGCATGCGCGCGAGTCGCGCGTTCACGTCTATGGGTTTTTATTTCCTAAAATTAAATATATAAACAACTTGAAAATGTATTATTAACCAAATCTTTAAATATTATGTTATAAACATTTTTGAAACAATAATTAATAATTAATAGCGTTTGAAATTCCAATAAAATATATTGTACGGTTTTTAATGGAACACGTTCAAATTCAAACTATTTTAGATTAGGTAAAATTTTGAAAGAAAGGTCAATGTTTAGAATGAAAAGGATTTGAACATGAATTATTTTTAACTAAAAGCATTTAAAATTGGATAATTCAAAATTGAAAGTGTTTGAAATTGAAAAGTTGTAAAACAGAACCTCTCAAAGTTGAGAAATATCAGACTAAAATTTAAAAAATTGGACAGTCTTATTAGAAAATAGTTGAAATTGTGTAATATCTCATACAAAGCTTCAAGAATTTTATTTTGAATTGAAGAATCTCGAAACTGAATGATTGCAGTTTAAAATTTCAAAAAAAAAAAAAAAAAAAACAATTTCGAAACATTGAAAATTGAAATATTTTCAGATACGAATTTTGAAAACTGGATCATTTAAAATTCAAAGCAATTTAAATTATTTTATTGCATTTTTCAACATTTTTTAATTTAAATAATTTTTTATTCGAAGCGACTAAAATTTGACTATTCTTAATTAAAAACGGAATTGAATGTTTGAAAATCAAATCTGCTGCAATTATATAACTTGAAATTATTATTGCATTAGAAAAATTTAATTTAACATTAAAATTGACAAAATAAATTTGCCTAAATTTTAATTGCAAAATTAAAACTTATGAAAGGGAAAAATTGAATATTTAGTGTTCAACATTAAAATTTAGAACTCTAAAATTATAACCATTAAAAATTAAAGAAATTATTTAATTACTGAGGTATCAATTTCAAATAGTTAAATTGTAATCTATTTTGATTTTAAACAACACAATTTTTAACTTTTAAATTTTAAATCGTTTGATCTTTAACACTTTTTTTAGAATTATTACTCATTCTTGAAATTTTCCAATCAAACATTGTTTAATTTTAAATGATTTCCGTTTTGAAAATATTCTTCAATTTAAAAAAGGGAATACAAAATAAGATTGCTATATATGATTCCAATGTTTGAAATTGCACAATTTGAAGCTTTTCAATTAGAAATTGGTTTATTTTTAAGTTTAATTTGAAATTTAATATTTTGGAACATTTCAAAGAAAATATTTTAATGTTAAATGTCTGGTTCTAAAATCGACTCAGTTTCAAGGCTTGAATGAATTTATTCAAGGCTTCTGAATGTATTCTGGATTTATTTAATTCAAAATTGTTTAATTGTTGAATTGTTTAAACTGAAACTTATGCAAATATCAAGTCTTTTAATTAGATATTCTACTACGATTTCAAAGAATTAAAAAAACCAGACAATTTTATAAGTTTAAAATTGAAACCAAACAATTATGAATATTTAAGTCTAAAATTGTTATATTAAAAACTGACTATCCAGGCTTTTAATATGAAATTTTGTAATTTCAAACGATTTTATAGTGAAATTGTCCTCAAATTTTTAATATTTATATTTGAAATTACAACATTGTTAAATTTGACATTCGAAACATCCAAAACTTCAGAAATTTCAATCCAAAGATTTTTAAAGTGAAAAAACCTTAGTTTCAAGGCCTCGAAAATTAACTTGTTTTCAAATTGCGTATTCAAAACTATAATTTTAAATTGAAATAGTATCATATCATGTAGTATCAAGAAACATTTAAAGTGATTGGATATATTTTTTTTAACTGAAAACAGTGTTTTCTATTGAAAAGAAAATCACTGCCATTTTCAAAATTAATTAATTCAAACTTTTAACGTTAAAAATTGAACAATTCGAAACTGTTTAAAAATTGAAGTATTCTTAAATTAAGATTTTGAAACTAAGTCGTTAAAAATAATTGATTCTCATATTGTGCAACCAAATTTGATAAAATTCAATAATTTCAATCTATAGTGCAAAATTAATAACTAGAAAATCAACGATTGATCATTTCCACGTAAGGGGAACAATTTCATGTTTTGAATATACAAACAAGAATTTGATCTTAAAATATAACAGGCGATAATTTTCATATTATTTGTGATATATTATCTTTCATAGAATATTCTAAATCAGTTTCTTTAAATTTTTCGGATTAAAAAAGTTTTAAATTCTACGAACTGTATTAAGTGCGTGAAAGATTTTACCTATTATATGCAAACTAGTTTGAAAATGTTATTTTAAACTGAGTAATTCGATTCAGACTCTTGATAAAATTTTCTAATTTTTATTAATTTAGAGAAAATCTTAATTCTTCCAAATTGTATTACATAATAGCTGAAAAAAATCAAGAACTGTATAAATTCATTTCATTTCTGATATTTGCAAATGATTTCTAAATATAATTTTGTTTTTGTTTTAATCCCCATTTCTTAAATATAAATCACCCAAATAATATTTTTTTAAAGAAAGGCCAGAGATCTCCAGCCTGACTATTATAATAATTCTAAATGATGGTAGGATATTGAAGAAGTCAGATCGACCTGAAGAACTCATGTTTTATTAACGATCTGTTTTGCACGATACGAGTTTTTTCATCCTTTTTTTTCATTCCAAAGTGTTTCTGTACCTTGACACCTGATCTTTACAATCTCGCTAAAAACTTCCGACTCGCACATGCTTCTCGTATTTAATATTCCATAGATCTGACGTAATATAGGCTCTATTATTTAAATATCAGTTAGAAGTTTGATGAGAATATTATGTATTCTTTTTAATTGATTCTAATAGCACTTTTTTGTATTTCTTTTATGTCTATTTCTTTCCTACTTTTTTGGAATTATCTTTCCTCATGTATTTTTTGCAAATTATTATTGTCTCATAATTTTTTTGTCTCTTGCAGACTATATTTCTGCCTCACTTTTTTCTCATAGACTTCCTTTAATTTTGCCTTTTCCTTGTTAGCGCATCATTCTACTCCTTTTCCTTCTTTTATATTTTTTTTCGGGATTGGTCGAAAACATATTCTCTGCCTTTAGAATTTTTCTTTGCTCCTTTTTTTTTCTTTTTAATTCAGTATTTTTTCCTCATTATGAGCTAATTCTTTGATAAGGTTCTTTTTTCAGGTCGTGCAACTAATTATAAAGGCACACGTGTCGCATTTTGAATAAGAAAATGTATCGTTTTAAGAGTCAACTTCTAGGACGACAAAAAAGGAAGAGATCATAAATATTTCATGCTTGAGGAGAATTGATTCCCTTGTTTGCTTCTGTGATGAACCAGGTGTTGGTCAAAATTTAATTCAGTGAGTAAATAGACTTTACTAGATATAGTTCGCATAACTAAATTTTATTCGACACTCATAATACTTCCATTTAAAATCAAATTTATATATAGGCTTCAAATGATTAATTTTTTTGAAAAATTTCGATTTTTTTCTAATTGCATGGCTCCATATTTATTTTCTTTCAGATTCAAAGGCTTTTAGATGATTATGTTATTCTTTAAACTTCAGATTTTTTTATTTGAAAGGGATTCCCTTTTTAAAGTTTGAAACCCTTAATACTTTAATTCTTTTAAATATAGCCTTTTAAAAATTCTTAATTTTTAATCTAGACGCATTCAAATGTTCGAGTTTTCACTTTCAAGTTTGAAAGTTTTAGGACTGAGTCGGTTTGAATATCTTACTTTTGTATATTGTAATTCAAGAGAAATGAAGTTTAGAAATCATCTGCAGTTTTTTTAATGTCTGAGAATCATTTGAAATGCCTGAAACGTTTTTGAACTCTTTTTTATTAAAAAAAATGTTTATAAAGTGGTGCTAGAAATAATTTTATAGAGGACTGTTTTTTGCTACTGTAGATTCGTAATAATAAAAGGAAATCGAACACTATTACGTCCAGTAAAAGCGACTCTTACTATTGCAAATCGTGATAATGTATGCGCGTTACTACCGAAATTCATCGTCCGCATCGCGTCATATAATCAAATATATTATTTTTTTATTTTCAATCAGGAAGAAGGTTCATAATCTTAATGTTATAATTTTCCTAGTTGCGCGAGCAAAGTTATGTTATCGAATAAAAAAAAGTTGAAACCGAGTTGAAACCGATATTGGAAACCGAAATACGAGTTGCTTATTGTTTTCTTAGAGTATTCGAAAATTCTGCCAGGTGGAAGATTAATTCATGTTTGGAATAAAAGTAATTTGATAGATTACTGACTTGAAAGTATTTCACAAAATAATTTTATTTACCAACTTAAAACAAAGATTGAGCACATTTTCTTGACATTCTATATTATTTTGGAAAGAATCTATCACCTTCAAATACAAAAATAATTAAAAGAATTCGTTTATGCGAAAAATAGAATGCATAAGATTTCAGTTATAAGGGATACGAATCAATTGTACATCGGACGTAAATCTAAAGGCGAGTTTTTTTAAAGATTAATCTATCCATTTCATAAAAAAGTTACAATTAGAATTCTAGATTTTTATTTAAAGCAGTGTTTAATTAAATTTCAATCAAATTTTAAAATTCTGATCAAGAATTATAAATAAATCCTAAATTAGGACCCACGGAAATTTAATTTCTTCTTCAAATAAATATCAAGTTGGGGTAAAAATATCAGCAAAAGTTTATGAGGAAAATTTGTATTCATTTTGATCATAAAACTGGTTTAAGGATTAAATTAGAATGTTGGCTGTTATGCGAATGCTACTTAAGTTCGGAATTTCGTCGCTCTCATAATAATCTTTTCCCGACTAGATTGACGTTTCTGAAGAATAAACTCGACCCCAGATTGAGGTGATCTGGGCAATAAAAATTCGTGATAAGAATAATTATTTTTCGTTCCACCTGAAATATTGCAAGTTAGAAAACCTGGAATAAAATATTATTATTCCGTTTTTTTACTTACGCCTAATTTATTTAATTTTACTACCATCTGGATTTTTTCGAAAATATGTGAAAAGAACTTTCTAAAACTCAACATCCTTTAAGTTGATAATTTTTATAACAAATTTCTTGCTTTTTTTTTAATTTAGTCCGTGGATAGTCATAAAGCTTTTTAGGACAAATAGAAAAATGTTTACTATAATTCATTATCACATCTAAAATTTTTCTCATTATTATGACTCTTCCATAATTAATTGAATAAAATGTGTAATATATTTTTTGTTTTAAAAAAATTATTTTTTAGGATGAGTATAGTGTAAAATTTGGAATTTTATGGAATAATTTATGTTCTAAAGTCCAGGAAAGTAAGATTTAAAATGTAAACTGAATGCTTTTTGATAGTTTTTCGTGTTTGAAGAACTGGTTCTTCACGGTCGGTCACAAAACCTCGAGTGGTTTTGCATCATGATGGCCGTTGTATGGCGTTGACGTCATTAGGATTGTACTCTTTCATCTTTTTTTTATTGGTTAACTTATAAACATAACTTCTGCATTATTTTATATCTGCATCATTAAGCCGAGTGCTTCAGACAAATGTTTTTTTATGGTCAACGATTCTGAAGTTATAGTTTTGTAATTCGAAGGAAAAACAAAGAAGTATAGATTCACTCAACTTAGCATTTTCAAAGAGAACTAATAATCTGATGCAAAGGTTCCTTTCTCCTGTATATCTGTTTTAACGTTAGTATCTGCGGTGTTAATCTATTATTAAATCGTTCTATAAAAAAAAAGTATTTTATTTACTTAACCCGTCTGGTCTCTATTGAACGTGACTTGTGAAAAAAAGTTTCCTTTCACGAAGATCATTAGCACCTGGATTATGATCTCCAATTAAAGGAATTTGATCGACGATTTTATCCTTAAAATGATACTAATTTGTATACAGTCATCCACTTTCTTAAAATCATAAAATTTTTCTTAAATTTCAAAAATATTCGAAGGCTGTGTTCTATTTTTGTAACTGTTAATTTTATGATTTGAGGTCTTGCAAGATTTTATTTACGAGATTGGATAAAATATTGGTACTCACCTTTGTCTTAAAAGAGGATCTACACCTACTGTCGGTTCGTCCAGTATTAAAAGTTCTGGATCGTGCATTAGAGCTACGGCGAAAGAAACTCGTCTTTGTTGACCGCCACTGAAATTAGAAATATTGGTATTTATTATTTTTATATCATAATAGTTTATTTTTAATTTAAGCCCAAAAATGATCTCAGAAATATTTATTTACCAAGCGTTTTTCTACTGCAAAAGTCTTAGATGTAAACAAGATTTTTAGAACTAAATAAATTATTCTGTATTCAATTTTGATACCGTTCCTATCTCTGAAATAGTTTTAGCATAAAGCTTTCGAATTTGATAAAAATTTAATTAAAATTGAGATTGGAAATTATTTTTTACGAGTTTGTGGTATTTAGAAAACATTCAAATTTTAATGTTTAACTATTTCAAAGGATTTGAAATATGTTAGGGTATTGCTAAAAATTTCAAGGACTTTTTGATAGATTTCAATCATTTGAAAGAATTTCAAAGGACGTTAAAGATTTTAGTGTATTTTTAGAAATTCCAAGAAATTCCAAGAAATTTACAAAAGTTATAAAAAGTTTCAAGGGATTTCAAAAGATTTCAAAGGATTTGGAATATGTTAGGGTTTCTTAGAAGATTGAAAAAAAATTTTAATAGATTTCAATAATTTTAAGGCGTTCCGAAGTATTCTATAGATTTTAGGGTATTTAAACAAATTTCAAGGAATTTTCAAGAGTTTTAAAAAGTTTCAAAAGATTTTTAAATGAATATTGCAGCAGCGTTTGAGCAACATGAAAATGTCGGATCCGGGCAATATTTGTCTGAAATATTTTAGCAATACTTGAAAACAATATTGAATTGGGCTTGCCTTATGTGTTTGCAAAGTGTCTACAAAATGTTGTCAAAATATTGTCTCTTAATTTTTAGTAATATTTCTGTACAACGTTGCCGAAACATTGTTTCGAAAATGTCGTATAAATTTCAGCAAACCATTGCCTTCGTCACCCTCAAAAGTTTCTGCAGAACTTTACTAACATTTTTATAACGAATAACAAAAGAAACTAAAGGATACACTGTTAAAAAATCGGAGTTGTTGGACAGCTGAAGGGCCAGAATGGAATTAATATTACTTCGCTGGGGTCTAATCAACTCCATTCTGACCCTGTATTTAATCAACAATTCCGCCTTTTTTACCAGAGTAAAGAAATTAGGTACTCGTCACTCGTTAATTATCAATACAAATGTAAATGGAAACATAGTAATATAATTCCATTTAATGATTTTATAATTTTAATTAAACTTCCTCAAAATCGTCTTCATCATCCGCATCTAGAAATACATCTTTAATATAATTTTCTTCATGAATGAGCTCGTCTTCCATTTCTCTGTCCTGTTGATCTTCAGTTTTCTTATCCCTGCCAAAGAATACCGTTAATAGGTTTTCATAGATTTGAAGAAAATTTTTATTTTTCACTAGTTTATCAGTTTTTATTAGTTTTTTGAATATTTGTTCACTGCAGAGCATACCACTTCAAAGTCGTCTCAACAAAAATTGAAGTGCATTAAATTTCCCCGTAAAACTAAAGAAAGAAGAATTTGTTATCTCATATGGTTTAGCAGACTTAATAAAAATGGGAAATCTAAACAAAATGTTATATCTCTCACACGACCGAAGTTATATTGTGTGGAACAATACCCATTTTTATGAAAGTTGGTTATGTTTGTTTATTTCCTTTTTTGTGGGTGATTCTGAAACCAATCTATTTGGATTGTTCAATTTTCCAATTAGGAAAAGAAAACAATCCAAAAGATTTAAATGCATTTATAAAAATTGCTTAAATTCAAAACATTCTTTTTACAACCTTTTAAAATTAAAAAAATGTAAGTAAAATGAAAGATTCCTTTCAAGAAACTCGCAGTATAAAAAGGACGAAGAAAGGAAAAAGAGAGAGGTTGGTTTTTGGTTGACTTTTTCCCTTTTTCTCCCTCTTTTTTCATTATGTTATTCTTGTCTCCAATGAGCCGAAAAGTGAGGTTGTTTGGAAGTTTATTTTTTTCATTGTGAATCTTTTTCTTCCTTATTTTGCAAAAAATTATTCATGATAAAATGGATTTCTTTTCAAGCTTGATTAAAAATATTTACTTTTATTATTATAAGACAACTTCCAAGGCAAATCGCAATAGAGACGAACGAACTTTGATAAAATTGGGTATTGTTCAGAAATTATTTTTTAAAAAAATTCCTGGCCAGAAAAATGGTTTAGCCCGCATAAAACTGATAGCATGGCTTTATTTTTTATAAATATAATTTTTGTTTAAATATTGGAAGAAATGAAAAAGGTGTGATTTTCCTGAAAATCATCCTTTCGTGTTTTCAAAATTCAATGAAAAAATAAACAAGATTTTCTGGAAAGCCTCATCTTTATATTTTTTCATACAGTTTCTGCTTTTATGTATAAGAAAGACACCCTATTAGTTTTATGGGGGCTTAACCATGTTAGACTCCGGGATTTTTTAAATATGTATGTTTATTTTTTTCCCGTAAACGATGCGAAATTTGCAAGAGGTATTTTTTGTATCTTATATGTGAACATTTTTTGTACCTTTCGTTGTTTCCGAAAAAAATGAAAAAATATGATTTTCTTCAAATAATGTTCTTCAAATTGAAGCAGTGGTTTACCATGAAAGAAACGCACGAGATATGTATTACATATTTCCAACTATTTCTAAACAAAAATTTTATAGTGGGGTTTTTGAGAAAATTGACTTTCCAGAATTTTAGAAAAACAGTCGCTATTTGGTCGTTTTTCAAAGTTTAAACATTTTTTATTGTAATCTTTGAATGATTGTAAAAAATAAAAAACAAAAATTTGTTTACTAAACTGTTTAATAATTATTTCTTTCTTTTCAGCATGGAATAATTTATCCATATACAAAATCATTCTGACACATGTTATTTTATACTTTTATAATTTTTGAGACTAGGCTTTTTTAAAAAGATTTATTTGAGCATTAAAATAAAATTAAAATAAGTATCAAGATGAAAATTGTTAGCACTGAAAATATTTTTTTTGTATTTTTTACAATTTTCTAGGCCTAAAATTGGTTTGAAGCTCTGTGAATTATCTTATAAAATTGTTGGTGCTCTGAAAATTTTTGTCGACTGCTGATACCACTTCTGGCCCAAGAGATGATCCCTTCTGTCGATTTTTGACTTCAGGAAAAGAATGGGGCTTTTTGTCAGCAACAAGGAAAAATTATACAGGAACCAGGAAGTTATCAGAATATTTTTTTTGTAGATGCAAATTTAGTGGCAAACATGTCTATTGACTACGATTTTTATTTGTCATAAAAATTCAATGTCAAAACATGTCACTTCAAATTAGCTACGTGTAACAAAATTCAATTGTTCATCTTCATTTTAACAACTTTGAGCGTAAATGATAAAGTTGAATTACCAAGTTTGACATCTGCATTTTTAACAGCCGCAAGATTTATTCCTTTTTGTCGACAGAAAATACGATTATTATATTAAAGCAAAATATTCACACGAGACATCATCGCTTGGATTAGAAACCGTATCAACAGTCAAAACAAATTTCTAGAAGTCCAACAATTTTGTAAGGCAATTTACAGAGCTTCAAAAATTCATTGCAGCCTAATGAGTTATATAAAATACAAAATAATAATTTCCAGTGCTAATAATTTTCACCTTGATATTTATGTTAATTTAATTTTAATACTTACATAAATTTTGTCTTGAACAGCCTAGTCTCAAAAATGATAAAAGCGTAAAATAATATGTTAATTTCAGAATTATTTGGTATCTGGATAAATTATTCCATGGTGACAAGAAAGAAATAGTTCTTTCACAGTTTAGTGAACAAATTTTTATTGTTTATTTTTCACCATCATTCCAAGATTACCCACAAATTATTAAAAATTGACAGGATTTATTTTCAAAATTTAGTGTTTTTGGAATGAGGATAGGTATTGTGGATTTTCTCAATTTATTCGATACGGGAATTCTTGCTCTTTCAATCGAATCCCAAAAAATTACAAAAAAACTTTGAAAAAATACCAAATGAAGGCCGTTTTTTTTTTTTAATTCTGGAAAGTGAATTTTCTCAAAAACCTCACTTTGACATTTTTTTATAAATAGTTGGCAATATGTAATGCATAGCTTGTGTGTTTCGTTCTTGGTAAACCACTGCTTCAATTTGTAAAAAGTTATTTTAAACAATCGTACTTTTTCATTTTTTTTTTAAACAACGAACGGTACAAAAAATGTTCAGATATAAGATTACACATCTAGAAAAGTTCTACAAAAAATAACTCTTGCAAATTGTGCATCGTTTACGGGAAAAAAATAAATATTATACATATTTAAAAAAAGAAAAAAAGCCCCCATAAAGCTGATAGGGTGCCTTTTTAATACATACAAGCAGAAACTGTAAAAAAATATGAAAAAATGTGGCTTTCCAGAAAAACTTGCTTATTTTTTCATTGAATTTTGAAAACATGAGAGGAAGATTTTCAGGAAAACCACACCTTTTTCATTTCTTCCAATATTTAAAAAAAGATTATATTAATACAAAATTAAAGGCATTCTATCAGTTTTATGCGGGCTAAACCATTTTTCTGGCCAGGATTTTTTTTTCAAACATAATTTCAAAACAATACCCAATTTTATGAAAGTTGGTTTGTCTCTATTAGGATTTGCGTTGGAAGTTGTTCTTATAATAATAAAAGTATATAAACAAACATAACCAACTTTCATAAAAATGGGTATTGTCCCACACACTATAACTTCGGTCGTGTGAGAGATATAACATTTTTTTTAGATTTCCCTTTTATTAAGTCTGCTTCAACTAATATTGTGACTATTTTTGGCCACAGTGCACAGGAAATATGCTGCTTCACAAAAACTAAAACTAAATTTTATTTTAACAAATATTTCAGGAAAATATAAATGCCCAAGGCTGTATCTGCTAAATCACATGAGATAAAAACTTCTTCTTTCTTTAGTTTTGCGGGGAATTTAATGCAGTTCAACTTTTGTTGTGACGACTTTGAAGTGGCATGGTCTGAACTGAACAAATATTCGAAAAACGAATAAAAACTGATAAATTAGTAAACATCTTCAAATGTATCTACACCAATAATTAACTGTATTCTTTTGCAGGGAAAAGAACACGGAGAAATGGAAGACGAGTTGATTAATGAAGAAAATTAAATTAAAGACGTATTTCTACATGCGGATGATGAAGAAGGCGATTTTGAGGAAGATTAATTTAAATTATAAAATTACTAAATGGAAATATATTACCATGTTTCATTTCGCATTTGTATTGATGATTCATTTTTTTAATATTCAATCAGTTTCGGGAAAGTTGCCCTAGTCTAATATGATGTATTTTATTATAAACGTAATAAATGCCATTTACGCAAAAGTTAATTCTAATTAAATAACGAGTAATTGACTTCTTTACTCTTGTAAAAGGCGGAATTTTTTATTAAATATAGGGTCAGAATGGAGTTGATTAGACAAGTCCAATTTTTTAACAGTGTATCCGTAAGTTTTTTTTTGTTATTCGTTATAAAAATGTTAGTTAAGTTCTACAGAAACTTTTAAGGGTGACGAAGGCAATGTTTTGCTGAAATTTACACGACATTTTCGAAACAATGTTTCGGCAAGGTTGCACAAAAATATTACTAAAAATTAAGAGACAATATTTTGACAACATTTCGCGGACACTTTGCAGACACATATGGCAAGCCCAATTCAATATTCTTTTGAAAAATTGCTCAAATATTGCAGACAAATATTGCCCGGGTCGGACCTTTTTATGTTGCTCGAACGCTGCTGCAATAGTCATTGGAAGATTGCCAATGTTTTTATTAAATATTCCAGCAATATTTCTGCAACATTGCGTGTTATGTAGGAAATAGTTTTAAGAGATTTCAAAAGATTTAAAAAGGTTTGAAAGGATTCGAAATATTTTAGGGCATTTCGGAAGATATTGATCGATTGTATAGGGCCTATAAGGTTTTAGGATATTTCAAAAGATTCCAAAGGATTTTATAAAATTTCCTAGGATTTCAATGATTTTAAGGAATTTTAAAATCTCGCAAGGTATTCCATTCATTGAATGGATTTCAAAGAATTTATTGTCAAGAATTGAGGGATTTCGTAAGATTTCAAAGATATTCAAATATTTCAAGGTGTTGGCAAAGATTTTGAAGAATTAAACAAATATTAGGATATTTTAAAAGATTCCCAAGAATTTTCAATTGATTTCAACAATTTGAAATGATTAAAAACACTGAGAAGATTTAAGGGTTGTTTAATAAATTTAAAGGAATTTTCAAAAGCTTTAAAAATTTCTAAGGAATTTCAAAAAGACTTTAAATTTTCAGAATTTGAATTTCAAATGCTTCCAAGTTATAATCCTACTTTATATGTTATAAATTTGTATTTTTCCAATTAAGATGTAGTTGTTTTGGTGCAAATATTGATTACAACATTTTAATTAACAAATTTACAAAATTCAGAAAATTAAAAAAAAATTGTTTTAAATTTCGATTGAATCTTGTATCCAAACACTGATTTGTTTTTTAATCTATTGCAGAAAATTGAGAAAGATTTGTTATGGAATGGAAGAACGCCGAAGAAAATTTCTGAAAAGTGAAAAGAATCTAACAAAAGAAGATAATGACTGGAAATAGAAAAATTGTCAAAGGCAGCTCACCTGAGATTTTTGACCATTCGATTTTGTGACGGAAGGTCGAGGAACTGGAGGAGAAATCGTAACCTTTCGACGATTTCTGCGGTGCACATGCCGAAGATCCAGCCAAAGTACATCATGGTTTCCCTGATTGTAAATTCTCCATAGAGTGCAATTTCTTGCGGCATGTAACCTACTTGCTTCCCAGGCACTCCGGAACCCTTCGTACCCGGTTTTCCACCTAATACCCATATTTCACCTGAATTCAATCGTCTCCTTCCCACGAGACAAGAGAGTAAGGTAGTTTTTCCACAGCCACTAGCACCTAAAAGACCGTATCTGGAAACAAGAAAGAAGCATTTTTTTAATCATTCCACTTTCACTGCGATTACATCATTCGATATGCCTGCATCGAGTAATAATTTACATTACATAAGTTCTTCTTTAGTCTTGAATGCTAATTAATTTCATTAATTTAATTTTGTAATGGTATAAATGAAATTTTTATGAAGTTTTATCAAATTTAGAAAAGAGGAACGTGTTTAAAAGTTAATGATTGCATGAGAAAAATTCTTAGTAGTGAAATGAGAAGGAAAGTTCCATCCACGTGTAAACCTTGGCCTTCGTTAATCTAGAAGCTGATTATAATGTTCAGAGGCTATAGCTACTTAAAATTGATTCGTATATTGAATTTTTTAATGCTGCGAATTCATGATTACGTGGGCATGTTTCAATTTTATTTGATTTGTAATAGAATCACTGATTAAATGGGAATTAAAAGTCAAATATATTGACCTTTAATTTCAGGAAATTTGAAGATCAATGTCTAATGTATGTATATTTATATATATAGAGAGAGACAGAGGAAATAATTATATTTTGTAAGGTTTAATTCTCTAACTAAGCTTATGTCCAAGAATTTCTTGTATAGAAGACAACGAGAGTGATTGCTTTCTTGTCTTTTTTTAAACAACCCAAACAAAACCTATATCCTTATAACTGATATTTGTATGTTTGAACGAATTTCTCATTAGGGACAAATGTCTTTTTCTTGTGTCTGTAATTTCGTGGGCTATTAATGCATTAGTAATAATGGCTTTTCATTGGTTTTACTTGAGATGTGAATAAATTTCTGTTTAATGACAATGCTAGAGTTTCATAATTTGCTTAATGAACTGTTAGGCTTGAGACTAATTATGTTTCAGTGTCATTTATCGTGTACTTATAAAACGGAATTAATCTTGGTTGAAAGGAAATGTTAATATGCTTCTGAAAATTGAGTTTACAAGAAAAAGTAACGTACTTAATAAGTATATTTTTGTAGCATATCCCATTTGAACCTATTTATTTTCCGGTTGTTCCAGGGATAACCCGTCGGAATAATTTGCAAGACGGAAATTTGAATATTCCAGGATATCCAGGATGTGTATGGGACATTTCTGGGATATTCAAGTATTCCACGTAAGATATATAACAAAATCTTAATATCTTATATGAGAAATTTGAATATCCTAGAAACGTCACATCGATATCCCGGACATACTGTGATAACCCGGAAAATAAATAGGATTTAATGGGATATCCTGCAAAAGCATTACTTTTTATTGTAAAATCAATTTTCAGAAGTATATTAACATTTCCTTTCAACCCAGATTAATTATGTTTTATAGGCACGCGTTCTGCAGGATATCCCGACGGGTTATCCCTGGGCTAACCCAGGACATAAATGAGATCAAATTGGGATATCCCGGGATATCCTGTTGCTATGAGGGTAATTTGCTTTTTGTGTAACTGGATTTTTTAAAGATTGTGGTCTTTATATTCGGTAAAAATAATTTTCATATAACTAACACTTTTTGATTAGGTTTAGTTTTTGTTCAATTGGAAAATTAAACAAATTTATAATTGCATTGTAAATTATTTAGAATTTTGGAAAAAGGTACAGAATGTAATTATAGTGCTTATTTAGGATATTTAGAAATTATACTTTGTGAAACGTGTAATTATTGATCGTTTCCGTCAAGTAGGTAGGAACATATTGAGCTGTATTGCTTTCACCGATGATAAATAGTAAATGCGGTCAACGTGCTTCACGAACAGCTGATAGAAAGGTACAAGAAGTAAAGAATGTTTACATCCAGCAACTTTAGAAAGACTAGAAGACAAAGGATTATAGAAAAATATTCTTAATAATTAATTGAATGGTTGAACATGTTTTAATCTTTTTAATTTAATTAGTTCTTTATTCCGAGGTAATATTATAAGTTTGAAAATAAAAATTATATTTACGAATTTCTAGGATTTTCCTTATTGATGACATGTGATACATATTCTTCTCCTTTTAATTTAGATATCAAGTAAACTTTTATATTTAAGAATATAATTGAAATTGCATCAAACTAATAGTATTTTATAAATATAGTTTTCTCTAATTATAGTTATATTCTAATGACTTTCAAGAATTAACCAAATTTTAATTTCGTGTAAACAATCTTTTAAAAGAATTTTGTTTGGTGAAATAAGTTACAATTAGGTTCTTAATTACACTAACTATATCAAATTTTTGCGGTATTTTTTTTAATCTGAGAAAGCGACGCTACTTTTTAACCGATATTTTTTAGGGACGGCTGAAATATCCCGAAAAATTAAATTCCCGACACTGTGAAATTCCTGAATAATAAAATTCCCGAACAATAAAATTTCCGAATAATAAAATTTCTGAGTTGGAAAATTCCCGAATAATAAAATTTCCGAATTAGTGAATTCCCGAATAATAAAACCCCAAACTAGAAAAGTCCCGAATTTAAATAATAATTTTTTTAAATATATGATTTATTTATTCAAAATACGATAATCAAATATTTTTATTGAAAAAAAATATATTTTTAATTTTTAAAGTTTCTAAAATTATGGTTTGAATTTAAAATAACAATAATTTTTAAAAATTTAATCCAGAAATATATTTATTTAAATTATTGTTATTTTAAATTCAAATACAAATTGTAGACAATTTTAACATTGAAAATAATTTTTTTGTATACAAAAATTTGATTATTGTATTTTTAATAAGTAAATAATATGTATAAAAAAATTTATTTGTTTAAATTCGAAAATTGTATTATTCGGGAACTTTAAAATTCGGTAATATTATAAAATGTCGGGAACTTTATTATTCGAGAATTTGCCAATTCGGCAATATTATAAACTGTTCGGAAAATCTATTATTCGGGAATTTTCCAATTTGGGGATTTCACTGTCGGGAATTTCCCAATTCGTTAATGTTATGAACTGTTCGGGAATTTCGTTAATCGGGAACTTTGCAATTTGGGAGTTTTATTATTCGTGAATTTTC
The DNA here is from genome assembly GCA_932066315.1 of Andricus coriarius. NCBI lineage: Eukaryota > Metazoa > Arthropoda > Insecta > Hymenoptera > Cynipidae > Andricus > Andricus coriarius. Next base: position 8,409 of record CAKNWT010253432.1, on the reverse strand, counting down.
CAATTTGTGAATGTGATCATTCGGAAATTTTATTATTCGGGAATTTTCCACTTTGATAATTTTATTATTCGGGAATTTTCCAATTTGGGAATTTTATTATTTGGGAATGTTTAAATTCGGTTATATTATAAACTGTCGGGAATTTTCCAATTCGGTAATATTATAAACTATTCGGAAATTTTAGAGTGTCCGGAATTTTATTTTTCGGATTTTTTGCCCATTTTTTATCGCCACACATATAAACGTAATGAAACATATTATGTTTATCTAGTATAATTATATGTAAAAATACTTTCTATTATTTTTAATTCTTGAAATCTCAGTCAGTTGAGCCAACCGATATTTCTATTTTGGAATCGAGTTGCCGCCAAAAATGATATTGATTATGAAAAATGAAAACTGAATTATTGCTCCTGAATACCGTTTAATTTTTTCAGTTTCTTTCCATTGTTGGTAGTATTTTTTGTTGTGTCTTTCGAGTTTGACTGTCAATTGCGGAAAGATGACATATTTATGACTGAATCGCTTCAAAAAGATTTTAAATAATCGGGAGTACCAAACAATTTGAAATCGTTATTTGAAGTTAGTAAGAGGTTATGTTTTTTATTTTCTGCTTTTTTACATTCTGTCAAGGCTGTCAAGACTAGATATCAATCGAGAAAGTACACTTTTATTCATTTTCGGACACTCGGTTTGCTAAAACACTATAAATATCTCAACCAAACGATATGGTTAAGTGAAATTGGCTAAATTGTCAAAAGTGCATTGCGGGAATACGCAACTTTTCTTTCGCTAAAGACTGGAAAATGTATAGATCCAAGTGAAAAATGAAATATTTTATCATCATAAATCGGCATTTATTAATTTCGGTATATTTTTATCATTTTAACAGTAATTTGTATTTCCAATATTTCCATCTTGAATTTAATGGTGTGAAGTTTCCCCCAGAAATCGATATCGATCACTCTATCGAGAAATTTAAATTGTCGCTGGTAAACAATTGCCGGTGTTTTTTCCCATAGTTCCATCTTCCATTGTTAGCATTTTTTTGTAGCGTGCTGTTCGCATCTATTTTTTTGCTCTTTTTTTGGAAAATTTTTGAAGAATTTTCTCGGTTATAAGAAGTAAGTATAAAAATGAATCTGCTGCGATCCCAATATACAAATTAGTTAGCGTCGGTTATGTGAAAACACGTATTTTTTCCTTTCTTCGTGCGAATAAGAGGTTATGTGATTTTTTGTAGTTTCAGTTGCTTGGAAAATGAAGAAAGTTACAATTATCAATTGCCGGAATTGTCACATTTACAATGGAAATGGACAATTTGGATCGAATTTTCCACGAGTTACGTGGACGAATATTAGAGTGAGTTTTATTGTCTCCTACTTTTTACAATATGTGGCTTTTTAATTTTATCATGTATTTGTTAAAAATATTTTATCAACTGAAAATGACCGATTTTCGCAAGATAGAAAATGTAATTTTAGTTTTTAAAAATGTTGCAAATCATTTGTGTGACGTTAAAATATTTGGTCAGTATAAAAAATGGCCATAGCTACGTGTACTGAAATTTCAGTACGAATAGCCGGATTATTTAGAATATAATTTAGACCGCAACAGTAAATAAAAAAGTATGAAGTGTAAATTTTTGAATTTTCCGTTCACTATTTTTGATTAAAAGTCTCAATTTGAATATCCGAGAAATATTCTGACTGAATTAACACAGCGTATAATTTTCTGCGTGATTTCCAGAATCAATTAATTTTTCCAATAAAAATTAATCATACTCGAAGTAAATAATTGGATAAAATATTAGTGTGAAGAAAAAATAATTGCCACTTAAAAAATGATGCACCTTATTAATTTAATTAGTTGTAGGATTTATACTCAGTTTTCTCTCGAAATTATTTTTCCTGATTAATTTCTGGGAGTTTAAAGTAGGATTCAATCATTGTAATTAATTTAATACTGTAATTAGCTTCAAAATAGTGTTTCAAACAAGTACATAAGTAATAGGTGAGCAAGAAGATAATAATCATTAGAGATAATCGGTCTTTGCTTTATTCTTTGGAAAGGGTAACACATGTTTCTCTCCAGAGGTTTACGTGACAAACACTTCGTCTTTCTTTGAAAAAACGTGAGATTAGGAAAACAACGATTATCATGTGCGAAAAGAGAAATCAGAATTCTCCAATATCAAGTAAAATAAAATAATGTAAATATATCTGATTTTGTTTGCTTATATTTTGTATTCTACGTTACCATTTCTATTGTATTAATTGGCGTACCAGATTTTAAGTTTAACACAACTCTTTGAAATTCATAAAAAAATAATTTGGAAAAGATATTTTGTGAACTCAATAGGAAGTATTCAGTTTGTATTGCAACTTCATTTTAAAATTGCTGTTTCAGCATATTAATATCTCTGGTGACTGACATTAATTTTAAGAAAAATTGGAACAATGCGCGTTTTGCAAAGGAGAATTAATTTCCAGTTACACAAATACTTATTATGTAATGCAAATGGTAATAGGGGCAGAAATTGTGTAACGATTCAATTTGCTTCAACAGCACATTTCGAGGCTCAGAAGAGAAAATATCAGTTCAACTGAAATGCTTGGGCGACTTTCCAATTAGATCAAAACGTAGTTAAAATCAATTAATCCATTTTCTGTTGTTTTTTTTCTTAACATTTTTTTTGTCTTTTAGTTTGGCGATTTAAAAAATAGTTTGAGTGCATCGCACCTTGAACCAAATACTGATTGCCCAACTATCTTTGCATCTAACAATTTACTGTAATATATTGTACAAGAGGGCAAAGAGCAGCTCATATGCGTTCATATAATGTTGAGATAAATGTTCGTTTACAAATACATACCGAGAAAACGGGGTTTTCAGGTGTGAATGTGGATTATTTCTTGTCAGTGCAATAAAACATTGACAATTATTTTTACAATATTGCTTTACATTGGTATTAATTTTTCTTTTGGCATAATTACCAGGGAATAAATTAATGAACACCTCAGTTGTGGGGAGTTTCTAGATAACTTTGAAAGAAAATTAAAAGTCTTAGAATACAATGTTTAAAATCTAGTTAATATTGCAAATATAAAGAAGAATCAAAGAGGAAACTGAAGGCTTTACATGCACAATCTACAATGTAGATGATTTAATCAACAAACTCAAGTAGCTTCAGAGTTAATAGATACGGTCAATTGGTCATCGTAAAATATGAGATTGAAAATAGAAGCTTTGTTGAGTATTCAAGATTAAAGATTTATAGCACAGTAATATTTGTTGGGTACCACTTTTTTTTGGAAGTCATTACTGGACTTAAAAATATTGATTATTTTTTGTCAATCATTTTATTGGGTTTATTTTAAGAGATTTATTGTAACTTCTCTTTACTTTTGAATTTTTTAAATTATCAAATAAGTATTAACTGGTTAATGCTTACATGGATCCCTTGGCAACGGTCATGCTGAGATTTTGTAGTACATGATTAGGATTTTTACTACTTCCATAAGTTTTGAATGCATGTCTCACGCTGACGGCTTGCTGTCTGCTCCAAGTTGGATTGTTTATACCAGGTGTAGCCATAAGAGTACTTGGTGGCATAATGCCACCTTCTACGTTTTCTGTGGTTTGCATTTTTTTGTGTAAATTTGAATTATCCAGAGTCCCTCCGTCTCCCGCGATTCCGTCACTGGAAAATAAAAGAAAAACTTGTTTTAGAATCACAGGCCTAGATTGAAGATTTTTATTTTTAGTCGAAGAGGACATAATAATCAGTTCGAACTGTCTATCGTTACGAAATTTTCCATAAAGCTATCCCCTTTTCCAGCTCGTTCAGGGCTCGTTCACTAGCCTTAGCACTACAATGACCGGTTAGTTTTACGGGAAATTCCGTAATACTAGTCAGTGCATATTCAGTTTTCTATTATTGATATAAAAAATTCCTAAAATTTTGAAATATTTTATTGTGACGCCTGGAATCTTGTTCAGTCTTGAAACAATCCGAATTTTAAACAAATGCTTCTTTAATCTATTTCCAATTATGGTTATATCTCGGTTTCCTAGGACTAATTGATCCACCTGTCAACAAATGATATCATAGTAGGTAACATGAAAAATGCATGACTATCTACAAGATAAAAAAAAACTTGGACTATTTATTGAGAGGCGGATAGTTTGACCTTTCATTATAAAAAACTTGAGACCTTAAAAGAGGCAATTAAATTAACTACTGAAAAATAAAAAATAATGAACCTCCTTTGTTTTCCGCTACTTAAACGACGAATAAGTAGGACTTTTATGTGTTTGACGTATCCACATTCTCCTTCGAGATCCGCGCTATTACGTGAACGAGAAAGTGGTGTGAGTTCGAACTCATGAATAACGTGACGTTTGCCTGCCTGACGTATTTATCCGTCAGTCAGATGCGGCTTCTTAGATCTAATCCTCAGATTTTATATTACGATTTTACTGTTTTCTCAAGTTTCATTATTCATGGATGAGAGATGAGAAAATAACATGCGCTTGATGGAAGAGTCTGATGTCTTTTAGTCTATAAATGAGTTATAAGTTATAATATGTGATAATATCCTTCAAGAAAAATATCTCAAGTCTACAATTCTGGAAAAGAACTCTAATTCCCTTTTGAAATTACTTCGTCATTTAAAAGAGGAAATATTGTGAAGAATATTATTCAGCTACTGATTGAAGATGTATCGAAAAGTGAGGAAAACTTGAAAGTGTAATCAGACTGTCCAATATTTCATATTTCCATGCATCAAGTCATAATTCTAGACTCAATTGCACTGTTCGGAAAGAGTCAGCAGGACAGCAGCATTACGTAAGCTTACGGCTTTCTTTTCGCTGACGCTCAGCGTTTTCATTGGGCAACTTGTTCGGTCACATACAACAGCCTGAGTGACTGAGTGAGGTGAAGAGTAATGCCAAGATATGTTGCATGAACCTAGAATGCTAGAGAAGTCCGTCCATGGACCACCGGTCACGTGTTTTTCTCAATCGCGGAAATTGGAATTAAGGAGTGGTGGTTAGTTGAATGCCCCCTTCAGGTGAACATTGCCACTAGAATTTATGGAGAAAACTCAAACGAGAATGGTCACCATGTAAAATGATTCTGTAATCATAATCTTCATTATTATTTATTTGTGGATAACATTTGAATGATGGACCTTTTTATGATCAGTAATGATCAAAGTAGTAAAAACAAGCCTAAGATTTCGATCAATAAAAATGAAGAAATTAAATTTAGAATAAATTTATATTTAAATTAATCTTTGACCTTTAAAATTCAAATCTCATGACGAATTCTTAGAAATTTAAAGATTTAAACTCCAAGAGTGGAAAAACCAAATTTGGACAAGTACAGGTGCATTTTTTTATTTTGAATGGAGGTACATATTTGCATGTGTGTTTGTCCAAGTTGTTTTATTCTTAAAGTTAAAATTTTTTAATTTCTAAGTGTTATGTCATTTTAATGTCGATAATGATATTATAATATAGCATAATGGACGAGGAAGATTATTAGATTTAAAAGCTAGTTGCTATTTTAACTTCAAGAGTGGGATTTCAGGATGGGAAATTTTCGTATTACGAAATTATATTCACATTCACTGGAAGTTTTCGCAGGGATAAGTGCTGAATGTGAAAGAATAGGGTTGTTTCGCAATTGTAGATAACAAATTTTGAATAGTTAATTTTATACTAAACTCGAAGTATCTTGTAAATTTTTATCCGTCGCTATATTTAAATGAAAAATATTGTTAAAAATTGGCACCGTGAAAACATTAATTCAATCTGGAATCACGTGGCATGAAAGTTACCAGGGATTCCCAAATATTCAAGTCAATGCTCGATTGGCTTCTAACCATAATTTTGATAAAAAGCTTATGCCAAGTTATGCTCAAGTCCTTCTATAGGATGAGTACTTCTTCAGTAAATACGATTTATAGAATAATCTTAATTTTATTATGATCTACTACATACATTAAGAGTTCGTGAATTGCGTTTAAAATACGGAATTGCCATAAAAATTATTTTTGTGAGGTTCCCATTAATAACTTTCCCAAAAACCTCTTTTACCAACAATATATTTCTTAATTAACACTGTTGGCGTCGATGTGAACAAAACGATAAAAAATGCACGCAAATGATTATTAGATAAGCACTGATACCTAAGCTGTGATTGGTGGTAAATACGACCCCTTTGACGTCACAGGGGTCCTCCAGTTAACATCGTTAGAGAAAATTCAAATTTCAACATTAAATTAACCATAGTAAACAAAATGTAAAGCATAATCTATTACAGTATATGAAATACGAAGTTTATGAACTATATGATACATTCATTGGAAAAGTGATGTCTGACTTTGGAAAAAGCCCTATTTTGAAATATTGAAGAATCGGAAATAAGTTTCCAAAATGAAAAGAGTTTAAAGTACGGTATAAAATAAAAGCAAGTTTGCTCCACAACTATAATGTTATATCGTTTCAATTGAAGAAAGAGAGATGTTTCTTGTTACTGAGAAGAGATCCATTCGACCTTGACGAAGGAGTCGAATACATGGTTTAGGTATACCCGACCAACAATCATCTTCCTCCCAAGGGCAATCCAGTTCTTTCTCGTAGTCTTGAAAAAGATTGTTTTGCAGTTTAATGTCCGTCGAGTTATTATTATTATCATTATTATGTGCCTCTTCAGTAAGAAACCCTTTGTTCTACAACTTCGTAGAATAAGTTTTATTACAATTGTACATTTTTAAGAAACTTCCGCCAGTAAAAAGTTTACTTATGAAGAAAGCATTTTTGTGTTTCAAAACCCCTACCCAATCTTTTTGGTGGGGTTGATTGATAACAAAAGCTTGTTTCTGCTGTTCAGAATCCGATCCAGAGAAGAAGACCGAGGCCCTCGTATCCGAGAAGTCACTACAATGGTAATATTCCTTTATTATTATATTAGTAATTAGTTTGTTTATAATTTGGTTTGATTTTTTATTTATATTTCTAAAACTGATTTAAAAAATATTTTTAGGACCTAATCAAGAACAAGCTTATTCTCCACCCAACTCTGGGCCTTACGCTGATAATGGATATCGTAACCAGGTACTTTTTCATAAGTTTTTGATTTGTAAGAAATATTGAGTTGTTTTGATATTTATATCAATAACTTTTAAGTACTACGAATAGTTTCCTTGTTATTTTCTCTTCACAATTTAAGACTAAGTTTCACTTGCAAGAACCTAACATAGTTTACAATCAATTCTCAGTAAAATCCAGAAGTGTTAATTTTACGTAAGAGCCAAAGATGAGTACGTCTTTTTTATGGTGAGAAAGCCCCATACGGAAACAGTCATAAGTAGCTAATTGTACTTACGAGGGAACTGAGTTGGTCTTGAAGCTTACAGAGGTGATGGGATTTAAGCGCTTTAAGGAATAGGCCATTTATTACTTTACCTAACTTGCAAAAGTACACATATTAAAATTGAAATAATCATTTTCAACTTTTAATGAAAATGTTTTATTGATTTTTGTACTAATATACATCATTTTTCAGAATCCACACTCAGAAAAAAATTTATCTTGAACTAAAGAAATCGTTTCTTTATCATAGTTTTTTTCAACTGACCCAAAAATACATTTAAAATAAAAAAATATTTATTTGATCTTAAAAAATGATTTAGTTCGTATTTTTTGGTTTAAAGAAATTATTTCTGTAATAGGTTTTCTTTAATTTAAATAAATATTTGTTTGATTCAAAGAAATTTCAGTCAGAAATGAAAGAAGTAATATATTTGAGTTCAGTACTTTAAATCAAAGAAACTATTTCTTTAAATCAAAGAAATTATTTTAACACTCGAAACAGCTACTTAGCTACACGCCTGCGACATGTGATTCAGGGACGCTCCTGTACGTTTGGTTTATTTTTATCAGTTAACAGTGGTAATTATGAATAAGAAAACCTGTGACGCGTTGACGAATTGGGGACTCGCCGATAAAATCCCACAATTTTATTTAAGTATTATTTCCCCTTTTTTACTGTGATATAGTTACATATATGGTGATCTCTAACCTCATTTCCACAACATCGAACAATGCCGGTCATATTGGAATATTTTATTGCTTTAAGTATCGACAAAAAATTTGTGTTAGGAGATTAATTTATTAATTAAAACAAGTGTAATATATATTTTGTTTGTGTGACAGTAAATAATATACATATTTAGATCCGTATTTCCCTCCCAATAGCAACTATTAATCTAATAAATTATTTGCTCAAGATACATAATAAATTATTACTTTGATTTCAAAAAATTGTTTTGTTATCCCGATAAAATATTTCTTTAAATCAAAGAAATATTTAGGTTCAATGAATTAAATTTTTCT